>JAZHYW010026006.1:0-43915 GCA_037355805.1 Ixodes ricinus | reverse complement strand
TGGTGCAAAATGGCGCAAATGGCGCAGCCGTCTCCACCCGTTTGTCTAATAAATGAACAGTACGACTGCAGTTTAAGAAATTGATGCTGGATGGCTTTACTAGAACTGCCTACCTACTAAAAAAAACAATTCGGATTTGCAAGACACATTTAGCAAACTTGTATTAAGAGGAAAAAAAAAGGCTCAGATAAGATGAGTAGGGTGATATAGTACAACACGACAAGCAGAGCAGTGACTACACGAATTATTTCAATACAGCTTGAGGCTTCCTTTTACTACACCCTCCATGGTAATGGCTGTCATGGTACAGGCCTCCATGGTATGGGCTATGACCTTTCTGTGGTGCCACGGCTCTCCTGAGCCAATAAAGATTAAAATTACTATTACTATTACTCTCCATTAAAATCTGGATTGAACTACAAATCGTAACCAAAGAGGGCTGACCTACAATAGTAAGCGGAATTTCAGAAACCATTCAGCCAATGAGATGTTCTGGTGTGTCAGTCGTTTTTCCTAGCACGCTGGTGCAAAGCAGTGAAGCTTGACGCATGTGCACCAGTGCGAAGCAGTGAAGAAACGACGCCAGAGTGCTGGTGCGACGCAGCAAGGCTTGGTACAAGAAATAGGAGAAATCACAAGGCATCATTCTTAACTTTTGAATATTCGGAAAATCTCCGATACATTGATGAGTAAAAGCGTGCTGCAAATAAAATGGAATAGCACTCCAAGTTCAAATTATTCAAAGTTTTAAATATTTTTGGAAATGCCTACCGATAGATTTTCCATCTTGAATGTGCCTAAGAACAGCAGACCCATCATGTTAGTCTCAATTCACATAATTAGTCAATAGTAGAATACGCTCTATTACACTGCAATCAGTTGAAGTAACAGAATAATACATAGAAAACAGCCAACACGTGGGATTAGATAAAAGCATAAAAAAATCTGAAGAAAAATAGCAAAACCAGGTGAGGTTTTACGTATATTTACATATAAAGAAGAGAAATAGAATTACTAGTGTTTAAGAAACCATTACGATAGTAAATCAGGGTTCATAGCAACTGAGAAGAAAAAAATTCAAGGGTTTTTAATGACTTTCAAGGCCCTAACAAAGAATTTTCAAGGACTTGAAACAACACTTTTTGAGATCGTAGAAAAAGACAACACCATCTTTCACAGCATGGAAGCACATCTTTTACTGCACACAAGTAAAAGCAAGCACATTTTTCACAAGCAAATAGACGTATTGCACACACACGCAAAAAAAGGGGCCTATTTTCAAACAGTGGACACCAGATTAAGTTCCCGAAGCTTTCCCTTCAGGTTTTCATCCATTTCTGCGAGCTCCAGAGTCTTTTCTTTTGCCGTTTTTCGTAAGCTGTTTGACTTCACAATCAAGGTGATGTCGCTTGTGGCTTCTGCCCGCTGAGCGTAGTTGTCGGCGCAGGCTGTTAAATCGGCAATTGTTGCTTCCAGCCTCTTCTTCTTCGTCTTGATGCCATGCACCTCTTCTTCAATGTGACTTCTCTTTGACGCCTTTGTCTGCTCGATCACTTGTTTTTTTTCCTCCTCCAAGTAGGCCCGATAGCGGTTGTGTGAGGCTGAGACAGATGTACGCAACTCCTTCGTTATTTCAATGTTCAGGATGCCGCCAGCCTTACTTACTGCATCGCAAACGATTCGCTGCGACACATACGAGATCTCCTTCAGGTTTTCGACAGAGACCTGACGGTTGACGCTGAAGCCTCTTTCAACGGTTGCCTGCCCGTGGCTCAAGACGAGAAGAAGTCGGACAACTTTCCACAAGTGCACATAGGATGAGTCGACCTTCAATAGCTCAAGGTAGAACTCGTCTAGGCTAAAAGAGTGTTTATCAAACTGCCGCAGGTTGTGTTTCTTCTCTTGCAGAAGTTCTGTGTATTCGCCAAGGACAGAATCACGCTCATGCTCACCCAATCGTCTAACTGCAATGAGCGCGTCTAAGACTTTCCTGAAACCTGCAAGGCACTCATCTGGCTTCGAGACCATTTGACGGGGGTCGAGCGAAGACAAACTCCTAACTAGATGGTATGTCAGCGGGCTCTTTTCCAGAATTTTCTTGGTTGTACTTATAAGGAACTGTTTGCATTCCATCCTAAAAGCAAATATATCTTTGGTGCACACCTTCGCGGCTTTGAGTGCTTGTTCAGCAGCATGCCCAATGTCAACTTTCTCTGAGGATACATGGTTATTTGGGTTTACGAGGTCCATTTTGAGCATGCTGACAATTCCTGTGGAAGCGGACAGCACCGAGCACTTCACGAATCTCACGAGAAGTTTCCTCACGAGACATTCGAGATCTCTTTTCAGTAAGAACATCAGTGGTTTGTCCAGTTGGTATTCCGTGAGGAATGGTTTTAGAATCATCGCGATGCCGAGAGCAAACTTCAGTTTGGCCAACAGCAGTGGGTCCTGGCAAAAGTCACTGAGCTGTGTGAATGACGCACACTTTGGCAAGTTCACCTCTTTCTTTTTTGCACTTTCCACATACCTTTTCATGTCACCCCACAGTGCAATGGCACGTTCGATCACAGGAACATTTTCTACCCAGCGATGAGCAGCAAAGTTTAGAGGAAATGTCGTTTGGCCTGTCACAGTAGAGAAGTCTTCCCTTCGGGCTGGCGCATCATGAAAAATGGCGTTGAGGCTTGAAAGAAGATTCTCTAGGCCCCACTTGCTGGCAACAAGACCCGCCCTGTAAGCGTTATGTATTGTATGCAGTCCGCAAGTTCCCAGGTCCAAACACTGGACTTGATGGTTCCGCTGCAGGTATTCCTGCATTCCCCTAAAACACTTTAGGTTTACGTTGGGGCCATCCATGGACAGCTGGACAGCTTTCGCCAGCGGCAAATCGGCCAAGGCAGCCAGAAGCTTCTCCTGAAGGTCTTCGGCAGTCGAATGTCCCATGAACACCGACGTGTAATATCTCGTGGTTACACGCTCGGGCATTGTGCTCCAGTACCGCAAATGTATGTCCATCTGTTTTCTCTGCAGGCAGTCGTTCAAAGACTCATCAAACAGAACGGTGTAACCATCAGACTGCTCTAATTCGCGTTGTAGGCACGAGAGAAAAAACGGTCTCAGACCATGGCACACCACGTATGCAGATTTCTTTTCGCCGCAGGAAAATGCCTTAGCGATTTCGCTATCCGGGAACATTTTCTTGAACAATTCACCTGCATGTGATGACGAGTTGTAGGAATAGTGCGATGTAACCATTTTCAGGATCCACAGTATCTCCGCGTCGGTCACACACTTGTGCGCTTTGCACAGGCTGCTCACATCCGACGACGTCGATGGAGCTGGCTCGATGCGTTGCTCATGAACAGTTGTCGTCAAGTAGCTCCGCACGGTACTATGCGCCGTAGTCGCTTTCATATTCTCCATGTGTTTTGCGCTCTTCATGTGGCTTTTAAGGGCCGACTCCCCATTGATGACACGTCAAACGTTTTCCCACATGGCTTGCACTTTGCCCGATGCGAGTTCGACGTATCCGGAGAAATCCACTCCTTATAAGCACCACTGCTTAACCACGACTGCTGGAAATTGCACTTTCCAGGCATATTGAGGCTGCAAAAGACGCGACTTCGATTATCCGCGCACCATGTTCCCAAACCGAAGGTAGGCTTAGCTTTCGTCGTTGCTGCCGCTGGCCGTACATGCCGTACTGCGTTGTGGCTACAGAAGTGGATTGGATTGGATGCCTAGGTGGCTCGAGTACGTAGTTGCCAAGCGTTTAAAAAACATCCGCTAAAAAAAAAAGACGAGAAATTTGACGAAATTTAAGGAAATTTAAGGACCTCAAAAAATTTAAGGGTTTTCAAGGCCTTGAAAATGCTATTTTGAAATTCCAGGGTTTTCAAGGGTTTCAAGGACCGCTCACGAACCCTGTAAATGTTTTTCCCTTTGTGACCATAGGATCACAAGAAACTCGTGATCCTATGGTCAACAGCAAATAACAATGGACTATTTCTTTGCTTCATAAGGTGTGTAAAGCCGCCTTCACACACCGCTTTGCTAACGACCAAGTTCTTGTGATCCTCACGACGAAAGAACACACTGACATGCTGGCACAATCTATGAGGTGACGCTGAAACTACATCTCACTCAGAGCGAAGGTTTGTGGTATCTGCGAGATGAATATGTACACGCTAACTATAAAAAATGATGTTTTATAACATATTCAAAAATTCTTCAAGCAAAAAAAAAAAGGGTGTGGAAATGATCAATTGTTTTACAGCGGTGGTGCACATTCCTAGTGCCAGGAATAATTTTAGCTCAAAGAGTATTACCGCTTATACCATAGACCCTTTAAATCAATGCCAGTGTCATCGAGTGGCCATGTAGCAGGGCCACAGCCAGCCAAAATGGATGCGGTAATGCAGGCCAGTACGCTGTACTCGACCGCATAGCCCTTTCCAGATGTGATTTTGTTGCTGCGCAACACTGTGCATGCGGAAGAATGCTGGCGGATAACCTTTGAAACAAAATGAGGTTCCTGTTTTATCTGCGTAAAATACAGCTGTTTCTCTTAGAAGACTTTATTTGGGTGTAGGCGTACTGAGCGATTCTGGAGGTGAAAGCCTTCTCTTTCTTCCGGATGTCCCTTTTTTTAATGCGATAGGCATTCTTTGGATACTTCACGCACTTTTCGTCTATGTATCTATCTATCTATCTATCTGGCTATCTAACCTCTTACGCCGCGGGTCGATAAATAAATAAAAAAGACCGGCGCCGGCTGGGATTCGAACCGTTGACCCTTTGATCAGCAGGCAGACGCGCTAACCACAGAGCTATGAAGGCAGTCATTCAACGCACTCTAAACGGTTGTTTATATCTTTACCATAGGACGCGCTTACAGCGCTGTCACAGCTACGGTGCGCGCGTTCCATGCACGAGGGCTCATTCCGCTCTCGTGAGGCTGAGCACGGCCGCTAGCTCACCCTCTCCCGCGCTCGGGAGAGGGTGATGTAGCGGCCGTGCTCAGCCTCACGAGAGCGGAATGAGCCCTCGTGCATGGAACGCGCGCGCACCGGTAGCTGTGACAGCGCTGTAAAGCGCGTCCTATGGTAAAGATATAAACAACCGTTTAGAGTACCGTTGGTTGAGACTAGCTGAGACGCCAGAAAGTCTGGTCGGTACCATTTTGAGTGTTTGTGCGTATGGCGCGTGCTTTGCTCGCCTTCCTAAGTGACACAAACGCACGTGCTGGGCTGCGGAGATCGTGCGCAGGGCTGTGAAAGTGTCAACAAATTTAGAATCGCCTCAAGAGTGGGCTGGCGTATCTAGAGTGTGCCGGCCACCTGACGAACGCGCATAACTCCGCACCGTTTGATGCTATTCGCATTAACGTAGATAATCATTCCCAAAGGATGGGTTCTGCTGATTTTTTTCTTCTCAAGCGTATCACATTGTTTAAAGCAACTGAATAATTGCTATAAACGACAGGGGACACTTAAGGACACAAGATATACAAGCCTAGGATTGAAGCAGTTCAAGCAGACTGAACTCTCAGCGGTTCCTAGTATTTTCTTTAAACATTGACAGAAAGGCCTCCAAGAGAACCATCAAGTCAAACTCTGCCACTGCCGACAAAGCAAACATTCTCACGCTGCTGCCAAAGAGCAGGGTAGCACACGATCGTCATGCGGATATCATAACGCCAGCAGCAAGGGCCACGACAACAATTCAACTGCAGATGTAAACTGTGTTGCACCAAGATCAACAGGTGACTCTGTCACCAACAATATAGCGACAACCAACTCAATCACCAATATAAGAATGAACCCATGAAAAAAGCGCGGTACATGCGAACACGTTTTCACGTAACGTTCCGCTCACAAAGTTGAACTGCAGCTCACTGCATGCGAAAACCTGCAAAGGCCCGCAGAGTGCTGTGCGACAAATTATGGATATCCTCGGTACCGCTCCCTCCCATAGCGTGCCTCTTGCTACCACAGGACATGGCGAAGCAGGCGCAGGTTGCCAAGGCAACAACACTCGAACAGCCGAGTCATGAGCCTACAGAAATGGGGGAGAGGGTATTGCAGATAAGCGAGCTTGCGGGGCTGCCCGCTTTCTCATCCTTCTCCACATTGTACCAGCTCCGTCGTATGCTACGCCAATGCTTTTCGAACCTAGCCAAACCCTGCCAGGGTTGAGTGGAACGGCCTCCATAGGGGGGGGGGGGCAAGGGACAACCGCCCCCCCCCCCCAAATCAATCGCTTTCTATAATTTTTTTATTTTACAGCCAAAGCAAAAGGAGAGCACAGTCGGTCTTGATTGGAGGATCTGTGAGCTCGGACAGAGGCCAGAATTCTCTCCCTACACAAAGCACTCATCGATCGTCGCCATACGTCCTGTACAGGGATCCATTTCGCTTGAGAGCTCGAGAGGCCTTGGCGACCTTAGTAAATAGAGACATATTTCAATCAAGTCAATCACACATCTACAGACACGCGAGGGAAGGCCGCAACTGTTAATTCCTGGCAGTGGCCTGCTGACCTACGAAGAAAGAGACTCCGACGTATACACAGCCATTCTGCCTGGGTTATTCCAACGTTCTGGTATACTACTTTTAGGGAGCACGTGTAGCCATCAACTAGATTCTCTCAAGTTTCCGAATTCCTGCTCCTTTGGCAAAAAGGAAAGCTCCACTGGCTCCGGCGTCCTGGCTTAGGAGGCCTTCGGTGACAAGTTGTATTGGTGGAATGAAGGGACGCCTCACCGATACCACAAAGTAGCACCATAGTTTAAGGCGACAATTTGTCAGCTATATCTGCGAGCAAAGGGTTTACATGTTGCGCATTTCCAACATGCACACAGTGGGACTAATAAAATAAAATCTCTGTTCACAAAAAAGTGTGATGTCTCTTTTTGTAATTTAAGCAGCAATTTCGCCCCCTAAAACCAATGCTCTGGGACCGCCACTGCCATGGTTGCGGTGCAAAATAAAAAAATAAGCAGATTCGGTGGCGCTGCAAGAGCGTGAAGGTCTGTCAAGTTCTGTCCAATGGCACAACGAGACAAGAGTCGACCGGGTACCACAGGCAACCTAGATACAGTATGCAGCCAGCGACATCGCCTGGCGTTCGGCAGATGGCAGGGAGGGTGGATGCCGGTGACTGCATGTGCAGTCGCGGAGATGCAACAAGAAAGAGCCTGATCTATGTGCAGGGCTCCCAAATCTTTTGCCGTCATGGCGCTGTACATATTACAACAGGTCTCTTTTCGTCACTCGTCTTGCGGGTGGCGTAGCAGTTTTACTTTATTGTAGAGTATAAATGCCGATGTCAACCATACTCCGGTCCACAATACTAGAAAATAGGAACCAGCAGCACTGGAGCTTCTGCAATCAGGGGTATACATCTTAATGGCAGCGTCTTGCCTGATTATAGTGGCCGGCGTACGTTCGAGCACCATCAAGCAGTGCCACGTGGTTGCCAAGAGCAATCTCGGAAAGGGTCTATCGTGGATTGAAAAAGTGCCACAAAAATGTTTGCATTTATCTAGATTCCACAGACAAAGTTGGTATACACAGAATACGCTCCCGGGGCATTCTTCGGGGTCTGTGGCGGTCTACTTTTCTTAGCTTATTGCACATCATTTTAATCCAAACTCTGTCCTTTTTTTTGTTAAGGTGGGCCCGTTGCGAATTTCTTATTTCTTTCAATAAATTGTATGAAAGCATGAACGCGCGCTTAACGCTAAACGCTGGCATCCCACGTACGCGTTCAAACAGACCACTGTGGTAGAGACAGAGATGGCTAACTCTGCGTATACCCACTAGTTGGCACAGTCGTGAAATGCCGAGCTCACAATCATGGGATTGTGGGTTCCATTCCCATTGGGACACCGTTTAGAATTTCTTCCTTTCTTCTCAGTTTACCTCCTTTTTGTACAGATTGTCCTCCGAAGTATGTGTTAGACATTTTGGAACGGTTTCCATGGTGTTCTGTTGAACATTCCTTAGAAGCCCAGACCTTAAAAACATTTCCGTGTCAATACATTTAAAATTCCCTCCGCATGCTTTCTGTATAGAGCGTGTCGTGAGTGAAGCTTACCGCCAGGAGCCTGTGCAGTCCCTCTGGCCCCAGCTTAGTGAGGAACCACTTGATGTAGGGCCCTGGCAGGCCTCCGAGGGCGTTGAAGCAGAGGGAGGTGTCCTCGACGAGCACGGGACCCCCAATCACCTTGGCTGCCGCTTCGCACTTGGCCCGACAGATGGCGTCGGCTTCCCCCTGGTACTCGGCGAGGTCCACATCCCTGCTCTCAAACTGCATAAGAGACCATAGAGTTTACAGTTCACATGATTTATCTCATAGTTAATATATTAATCCAGAGGGAAAGTTTCCATGCATTTTGGCCGCTTTGGAAATTGGCGGGGCATAGACGCGGACATTGGCAATCTCAATGGGACTATTTTGCTGGTGATGGATTGATATATGCAAAGAAGCAGGAAAACATCACTTGCAAGGTCTGTGTGAAGTGTTTTTCAGGCTTTATTTTGCACTAAGAAACTGGTGTAGCGCATTGCGTAAAAATAAAGTTGATGAGCAATCAAACAACTTGAACTCGTCAGCGGCAAAACAAACGCCTCTTTTCTATACAGAGGGCAAGTGTTCCAAAAGCCAGTCAGTTCGTGCGTTAGAACACAAGGGCAGCACGCCAATCAACAGGCAACAAAGAGAAGGCGAAGAGAACGCTCAATGACGAGGTAGCCAAGCGCACGCCGCCGCTATTGGCCGAGATTGGGGGAATTAAGGGCACGGCAACGCATCTGGAGGGTAAACAAACACACAAGATGCACAAAGAGCAGACAGACTTGCACGCCGTATCGTTTTCTTTAATTCTCCACTTTTCTGTCGCTCTCTTTCTCATTCTTTCTGTCGGGACCACCAATGGCGGCACTCGGCATTCGCCGCATTCTGCTTCCGTCTTTATCCCACCGATAAATCTAGAGGAAAAGATCCGCCATCTCTGTGTGCGTTGCGGCTAACTCGAAAGTGGAGAGTAGGGCCTGGTGGGCCCAGATTAGCTGCCGACGCTTCAATAAACATGAAAGCAAAACATTGCCTGAAAAGTTAATACCCAATTCTTTCTCAGCTTGATTTCGCAAATAAGAGAAATTGGCATCACGTGTTGCATAAGGGCTGGATTTACACACTTGCGAGCGACTGGTTATGGCCGAGAGCCTTGAAATCTCAATCTTGTGACGAAGAGAACAGACTGGTGCCATCTATTGGATAGCCGTGGAACACTTGCAGTTTCCATATATTTCGCTTTTTTTTTTTTTTCACGCATTCATTTTGGTTTGAAGTCCTTTTGACAATGTTACGAATGACCATTCTCAGGTAGTCACATTTGATGATCTCGCAAATACAGCAAAGCCTTTTACTCTGGTGAAACTCGGCTCCAGGGTCGCCTCATAGATGGTGCCAGAGATGCCAGTGCATTCTCTTATCATAAGAGAGCACGGACAACTCGGCCGCAAGCGAGCGCAGAGTATGTGAACGGACCTTAAAAAGAAGTAAAATTGACGAGCACACAAACGGCTTTAACTCGTGGTTAACCTAACACTTCGAACCTTTCGTCTTTCTCATTCATTCTCTCGAGACCACACCAGTGTCACCGCCTACGATTTATCGTGTTCCAATCCCATCCTTATCGCCTGCACGAGATGGTGCCTTGTTCGTTCAAAACAGAGCAGTGACCACTAAATGAATATTGCGAAAAAAGACGACCAGTTGATGAGCACCTCGTACCCCTCCTTCCAGTCTGGGAAGGCAGGCTGCAGTGAGCCATCGCCTCTACATACTCGATGCCTCGGCATTGATTTTGTCTGCTTTGCGAGATGGGAGAAATGTGAGGTGGGAGCAGTCGAATGCCACGGCAAAGCAGTGCGTAGCCTCAAACGCCACATTGTGAGGTTCGACCAGGTCCCCTCAACATTCCACCCGTCCCGTGATGTCTCGACGCCAAGCACGGGTGCTTTCCGACTTGGGGCACGTGTTGGTCGTAGGAAGCTGTCAAAGAGGAACACACTTTGCGTCAAGCGATGCCACACAGAAGACAAGGCCTGCGCATTACGTCGTCGTTAATGGACCCCCGACCCACCCCAGCGGCACACACGCCAAAGCCCAACGAGTACGACGCGTGCGTCTCGAGCGTAGCCACATGCTAGAGCTGCGCTCGTTGCAAGACGCTGCAAGAGGCACTGGCAGCGACAGTGACGCGAGCTAAGTGGCACTGCATGTATTAAATGGTGTTGACCTTTGGAGTTGGGTGGAGAGATGCAGTCCTTGTCTTTTAGGTGGTACTGCATTGAGGCTGACAGGTTGCATCACAAGACCATCTGATGTTATTTGCTACCGTTAAAGGCCGCCGACCAGACTCGGGATTCTGCAGAGCAGAAGATCCTCTTCACCATGGGGGAGGAGGAAACAGGCGACGGTGGACAGGGCAGAAGGGGGAGAGGAGAAAGCGAGGGAAAGGTGGAAAGCGTGAACTGGTCGTCGGCCTTTAAGGAAAAAGGAGTGGAAGAATGTCGAGGCCTGGCTCCGTGTACAAATTTTCCACAAAACGAAGTCTTAGTAAACGGACCAAAAAGCTCCTTCAGACATCGACAAACACAATCTTAATGACCTTTCTTTGGTTAATTATGTGTGGATTTCCTCCCAGGTCTTCACACTAATGAAAAGTTATCGCAGTTGGGCTGGGAGGAATTCTCATTATGACGTCCTAACCACGGGCCTTGTGACACGGTGAACCACTTGACGTCAGCATAAGTGACCTTTCCGGCGTTTTTTGCTTGAGTCCCACTAGATCGACAAACATAGGCAACCTGCAATGCAGTTTGGCGCGACACGTTGCGCCATCTAGCGGCTGCAAAATAAAGAAACTGGGTAGGCCAGGCCTGCGCGGGGGCTGCGGGCGTGGCGCTGCGGGCGGGCGCATCCAGAAACCACGTGTGAATGTTGCATTTCGGATCGATGTGAGCCTTTTCTGGAATAATTTTTTGTAAAAGTAAGTCCCAACTTCACGTCTCTATGACCTCACCGGGTTCCTGTAACATCTCGCCTACTCCTAGAGTTCCTAAAAAAAAAAATAAACGTTGCTACTGCTGCGTGAAAGACGGCCACAGTCGCGAAGGTGACTCAAGCGTCAAACTTCACCGCTTCCCTTCAAGATCTTGGGAAGCGACACGGCGACAGAAGTGGATTACTGCAGCGCGACGCATCAAGTAAGTGAATTTTACAGAAACTGTTGGGGGAAGAAGTGAACGAAAATATATGTGCAGGCTTGGAAAGTGGTCGGACGAACTCGTTTTGCAGACTACTCGGCAAAATAACATATTTATACAAGTTGTATTACGAGTCGCTTTGACAGCCACATAGGGAAATACGATAGGAGTAATCGGGCCGATTGTTGCTTCACTGTGACGTCAAGATTCGGGCGATCAGGTCCTCAAGCGAAAGGCCCGTCGGCCCGTTCCGGCACTCCTAATGCCGTTTAGCACGCGTGGTCGCAACCAAAACCTTCCAAACCTGCGAGTTTTCAAATAGTGGACTTTCGTAGCACAATGTTTTGTTTGTTTCAGCAACCAAATTTAATGCTGAGTCTGGTAACAAAAGTGACGGCGTGCAGAAAGTAGGATGCTAAAGTTTTCTTTAGAAAAAGCTCGTGCGAATCGTAAATATCTTTCTTACACATAGACTTTGTTGCCTGTCGCATTTTTACACCAGGCTTTGCAATGTGCGTACGGTTCTCTAGCATGCAGAGTTTGGTTCTAATTACCCAAATTTTATTCTAGTGAGTGGGGCGTCGGGAGAAGAAGAGGACTGACGAGCGAGGCGTGAGCGGGGCCAGCCGGCGAAGAAAGAGGAAGAGCGTGCTGCACGAGGCTGGGGCCAAGCAGGAACGATAGATCCCTTCTGGCTGGTCTGGCCCATGGCGAACCCCGGAGAATTCGACCAGCGAGGTTCGGATCAGGACCGGCGGAAGCGGCGAACCCTGGACCATACCGGCCTAGTCCATGACGATCCCGGAGTGGTTCCGCAGCGAGACTCTGGCTGTGATAGCCCGGAACAGCTAGCCTACGCAGCACTGGCGTGGGGAGGACAATCCGCAGGCCTGGACACGGGCTCCGACTGTGAGCTCTGAACGACGGGCGACGACAAGGGTCGGCGGGTCCCGGATTGCCGGCTCTTGAAAAGGGGCAACCGGGATGTACACTAAACCCATTCGCTGCCTTCTCGTTGTGTTGTGTCATTTCCTGGGAGACGGGCGAAGCACAGACCGATCGGGCGGCCACAAGTAGTGAAGACAGCTCAAACTGGTGTTCAAATGACGACTCTAGAATATTCTCTAAACACTTGGACCTATTAAGGCTCCCGATGGTCTTAAAAAACCGCATAAAAGAACCAGGGACATGGCACGCAGGGATGCAGGTGCACACGGGGACTGCTGAAATCGGGGTCGCCGCCGCTCGCAACGGCCCGACGGGCAGATTAGCCGCCCCATTAACAGAGACGCCTCCGCTTGTGGCGCTGAATGCAGTACTTCGTGGCGCCGCCTGGCCATTGCTGGCTGCCTATACCGGCAAGCCTGAAATACGTCCAGCAAGCATGCTAAGGTACCTTTGTCAGGCTTGCAGCCTCTCGGTGCTCGTGAAGGGGGCAAGAGACGAGTGATTGCAAGCCTGCGAAAGGTACCTTTGTGCGCGTGCCGCGCATGTTTGACGCTCGTCGGTTGTTTCTGTTTGTCGCTCTAGTGGGACTCGAGCATTATGAAACCCCCTCACGTTTAGGGGTGTCGCGAACTTTTGTCGAACCAGATTTTTTGGTCGAACTTTCGAGGTTCGACTGGGTCGAATCCGGTTCGACGAACCTTCGAACTTTTCACCAGATTCGACCGGTTCGACTTTGTGGACAGTGTGGCCAGACCTTGATACAAGCATGTCTAGGTTTGGAGAATTTCTTTTTTATGCAAAGGGTTATTTTATTTTGTGAACAGCTGCAATTAAAAGAAACTAATTCTAATCACTAAAGAAGTTAATAACTTAATTTTTAGTACTGTATTAACTGAAATAGCCAATCAGCGCTGCACTTAATTCATCTCTTAGTCATTACCATCCAATCCGAAGCCAACTGGCCAGCCTGTCGCGCATGCGCACACGAGTCGAACCTCAATACAAGGTTCGTCGAATTTTCCACTAAAAGTTCGAAAAAGTCGAACCTGGTCGAACTCGAACCGCGGCCGGTTCGCGACACCCCTACTTACGGTGCTCTCACCGGTTCAGCGGTACGTCAAGTCGGTGGACTGTTCATACCTTTCAAAGCCCTCCAAAAGATAGTTGATAAGTTGACGTAGTTGTCGAACGAAGCCAAGTGACGGGTCTGTGCTGCTGTCTTTCTAACGTCTGCGGAGCTGTAGTAGACCACAAATCCCGGCATGCGCGCGAGATTAGATAAGTAAGTGCTTTAGAGCTCTAAAAGCATTTCATAGCGATGTCGACCGCGTTTAAAAGAGTAATAGAACTTCCGTCTGGTGTACTCACTTCAAATCCGGGTACTTTTCCCAAAATATTGAGCGCTTCTTTGAGCTTGTTGCGGTTGCCCGTGACAAACACTACGCGCTTCACCATCGCAGATTTCTTCCTCTATGACGATGATGACGATGGTTGAGTTGAGCGTGTCTGCCTCTGTCTCTTGTTTGTATTTTGCCTTCTTCGTATTGACTATATGACGATTTTTAGCTTGATTTTTAGCAACTCTACCTCGTCAATTTTTAGATCGTTGATTTTTAGGATTTTTAGCAACGAGGTAGATTTTTAGCAAAATCGTTGATTTTTAGTCACCTTCTGTGTGGATATATAATAACACTCGTTTTTTTTTAATTAGGAGAAGCTCGCGCCACCTAGTGGTGAATAAACCGGTTCGAGTTTTTTGTTACAAAAGTATTGGTGCGCACTTGAGGCTGTTGAATACTTTGTACAGGATATGAAGCCCTGCGTACTTTGTAGAGTTCATGCGATGTGCGACCGGTCTGAAATGACAAATATTTTAATTTGAAACACCTTCTATGGTCATTTCACTCGCGTAAAATGGAGCTTGCTGGTAAAGTTACGGTGTTAGAGGGGAATTACATAAATGACGAGGACCTTGTCATTTCAATAATGAGGTTTCTTGAACCGTTGTGCACATACCTAGAGAAATATACTTAAGAATAAGCCCGCTCATGTAATTTTATTACCCAATGCTGTAAATTTTATTGCGGTGGCACGCGAGGATTAATAATAACCTCTCCATTAAAAATAAAATAAAAAAGTATATAGTATATATTACACAAAACAAGAAAGGGTTACACATAAAGGACAGAACACGGAAGATATGCTGTCCGTGTTCTGTCCTTCATGTGTAATTCTTTCGTAAAATTTGATCCAATACCAACGCGCTCCCCCAAAATACAGTAAGAAAGCGTAAGTATGCCGAATAGTTTTTCTGCAGCAGATATCGACCAGGATTGATTCCTTCGCAGCGAAATAGGGCAGCAAAAGTTGTTTACTGGAAATAGAGGATAATTTTTAACAAGCAATATGAATGCGCACGAAAACTACAACCAATGCTATCCGCAGGTGCCCATGTGTGGTCGGATATCTAGGGCTTGCACATTTGTGTATTATACGGTTTGTACCAATGTCATCAGTATTGGCTTTTTAACAAAAAAAATAATAATAATAAAAATAAAAATAAATAAGGTTAAAAATACAAAAAAGCTTGAATACTTTAAAATGCGTTGCTACTGAACTACACACGATGATTGAAACCTGAGACTGTGGTTTGAAAAACGAAAACTCGTGAGGTAGGAAGAAAAAGGGACAGACAACGTCTCAATCATCATGTATAACTTACTCCAGCTCGCCTGCACTTTAACCGTTTTTTTTACTGAACTACAGTCGGGACTTAGGACAAAAAATAAATACTGTGAACGTATTTCTTTTTTTTTTTTCGCGGGCTCAATATTTTGCGGTTTACGTCAAAGCTGAAGTTTTGGAGACTACTTCCATAAATCCCTGCATGCAACACGGCGCGCGTTGCACTATGGGAACTAGTTGGCCAGGGAGGAGAGTGGCATGGTTTCGGTTTCGATTGACACGTCGACAAGAGATCATACACAGAGCGTGAACTATTAACGGCCGTTATCTCATGCTTTCTGGTCCCGAGAGCGTCATTTGTGGTCTCTAAACTAACCTAAATGGCCAGACCTCGAAGCTTTAGCACAAGCCCGAGACGTATAGCTTGTCTTAACGCATGCTTGTTGTATTTTTGTACTTTAGCCTTTCTGTTGGCCTTTCGAGGTATGTGGACGAGCCAGTGCTGGGAATCTCGGCGCTGCGAAGCTCGGGGATCTTGCTTGTGTACGAATCAGCAAGCTGTAGCAACCAATAAGTATGCATACATGAGCTCGCGCCTTTGCATTAGTGTTGTTGATCAGGAAGTTTGTTTAGTGCGTCCATAAACGAAATATAACTTTTTGCAACTACTGTTTTTCTAAATACGCCTGAGTACGCGAGGTAAAACTCGGAGGCGCCATTGAAAAGCTCCATTTGAACACACTTCTCATCTCTTATCTGTACTGCCCCGCAGCACTGCACGAAGTGAAGTCCCCACCCGCTTGCACTCCACTAATATTCAACATCGCGTATGCGCATAGAGTTATCCTGCAATCATATATGCACATTCGCACATACAAACAGTTTTAAGAAAGCAAAAGTCGAGCACTTGTGTGAAGAATGTCGCACCGTTCGCCGGAAGTGCGCCGGACGGGCATGAACCCTATGCGGTGCGCCAAACGAACGAAAATATTCAAAGCGCATTTGACGGTTGCTAATGGCCATAATATTTGTTTTGTGTTTGCTTTCGTCCTGACTGAGTATGCCGAGATAATTTCAGACACACCGTTCAGGCACAGATCTTGGGCGTCAGGAAAAGCTCGCCCAAAAAGGCTTAGCGAGGAGTAGGGGACGCTTGTTAGGGCCTCCGTCGTCGCTAGCCGATCTCAGCGTTTGCGAAAACTTAATCTTCTATCAGCATAAAATTTGAGTGTGAGATATGTGATGACACGAGGAAGACATCATAGTAACTTTTGTGCAGTAGTGAGGTCGAATTTATTGCGTTTCCTTAAAAGTTCATGCGCCAACGCTGGGCTCCACTTTGATAATCCTGTGAGGATGCGGCTTGCTTTTCGCCCAATGAAGTAACAAGAAGCGGACGTTTGGCAAACAAAATACGTATAGGGCTCAAGGTGACCTAATTTCAGTTGTAGTTTACTGGTACTAGATGTGATTACTGACATTGAGCTCAAAGATGCACTCGTGGGGTGAGGTGACTAAGCCACGTCTTACTACGTTTGCTTACGCACGCACAATATCCGGTGTTTCGGGAACCAAGGAAAGTGCCCCGGTCTTCGTTTTGTATCGCTCGAGAATGAATGTATTGTACATTCGTAAAAAGTCAGATAATCGAAAACGCAAGCAGCGCGTTCGGTCGCGGCGTGATAGCATGAGATGAACCTGCTCAGTCGAAACCGAAACTGAGTGGCCAACTAGTTCCCAGAGTGCACTGCGTGGTATTTCGCCGCGATGGGGCGCGTCGGTTTTGGAAGAAGTCTATTCGCGGGTTCTAATTTTCGCGACTTGGTGTCATCCTAATATACTGGGTGTATCAAGGGGTGGAATTTGGTTTCTTAACCTATCACGCTACGACTTTGTGCAGCGTTGCCCACAGATGGTGCATTTTGTTTTGTTAAATTTGCAAAGAGCAAGCTTACTTGAAGAAAAAGTAAGGAAAGAAAGAGGCTTAGCTCCTATGGAAATGCGGCGAAGCCAAAGTTCTTCAAACAATACGGCGCCGTTTCGCACGGTAGACAAGAGATGGCGCAAGCGATTGCGATGCCAACTGTGCCAACGAACGAGCATACGGCGCCGAAAGCTGGCGTCTTTAGCAGACGACCGCTTGCGCCATTTCTTCTCTCCCGTGCGAAACGGCGCCGTATTGTTTGAAAACCGGTGGCTTCGCCACATTTCCATAGGAGCTAAGCCTTTTTCTTTCTTTACTTTTTCCTCAAGTAAATTCGCTCTTTGCAAATTTTACAAAAAAAAAAAAGTACCATCTGTGGGCAACGCTGCACAAGGTCGAAACCGAATTTTGCGGTCGATTTAAAGAGCCTGGCTACTCCTTGATACACCCAGTAGATTCCAATGGGTTTACATTTTACCGAATTGGTTCACGGGACCTATTTTGCGAGAATTGTAAGCAAATCGCGAAATTCGCGAAAATTAAGTCGTTTACAGTAAGTAAGAATGGCGGCACACTTTGTTTATGCCTCTTTAGACAAGATGAACACAGTGGGCAATATTCTGAGCGTAGCTCGCACGCTAAAACCACCAAGATGTTTCAGAACACTTCAGAAGCCGCAGCTCGCCCAGAAAGTATTTACTATTCCTCCTTGAGAATACAGAAAAGAGCGAAGATGAACATTTCATCGATAAACGATTGTTGCGAAACCATTTGACATACCTCTGAAGAGCTCATAATGAAAGATTTCTGGTCAAGTTTGCCTAATCCATGGTCGCATTCGCGTACCAACAGGGGGCAGGCGCTTGCCCCCGTTTTCAGGTGGGGGGCAAGGCATGCGTTTTGCCCCTCTGAAGCAGCCGCCACTGGGCAGGCAACATTGCCGGAGGCACCGGGGATACCAATGGCACCGCCCCCGGCTCGGGGGGGGTTCTGGTTCCCCCACTCAAGAACAAATTGTACGCACTGGTCGCATTGTTGTTCGGTCGTTGAAAAAATGCGAACCTTCGGTTTCATGGCACAAAACACTTCCAAGGTATTGAGCGTCACATTTGCTGCAAATACACCTGTCGACGAGGGACGAAGTGAAAATCAAGGCCCTTGTCTCGTCTCCGCATATCAAGCGACCTTCTCCGTCGCCAATCCGTCTTGCTTTTCTTTGCCTGCGAGCCGTCTGGCGTCTGATAAAGTTGCCTCGTCACATCGCGTAATCTTCTCTTTTTATTTTTTTAACGATAGTTTAATCGGCGACATTTTGCCGCGATTTTAAACTAATGGGTTGTCGTCGCCATAGGCGTAGAGTACGGGGGGGCATCGGGGCTCGTGCGCCCCTTGGTAAGATCCGGAGGGGGGGGCAGACCCCCCCCCCCCTTTTCTTTTTTTGGGTTATGATCCTTACCGAGACGCTGTTTGCGTGCCATGTAACGAGCTTCTAGTAGTGGCCTGTAAACAAAATAACGCACACAGTGACGGACACATGGCGATATACATACGTTGTAAAATGTACCCCCTAAAATAAACTACTGATAATTGCCGGTGTTAAAAATGGCTTTCTGCTTTATGCAAAATATATGATTACGTGCTGCCAGTCCAGTCTGAACCCTTCACGCAGCGTCTTCGATAAAGACCGTTTACTTACCTGGATGGCCCAGTTCACAGCTTGAGTGACGAGTCTTGCGTCCTGACAATTCCTTTTCCAGAATTTCGCGGCCGTATTTGTTTTATTCGTTGAACGAAATTAAAGAGCCACCTATTGAGTGTACACATACATTGTCATAATGACATAAAAACCAAGTTAAATGCAGATGTGCTTCACCCACAGCTAGAAAATGTTTAAAAAAAGAAGGAAAAAAGCAAGACGTTTACAAATTTCTGTAATGCGAAATTGAGCGCAGCTCTCGAGGAGGAGGAGAGGGTACGGAGGAGAGGATATGCCTCTCCTTCCCCTCCCCTCATCCCCTCCTCCTCGCCTCTCATTTAGCAGGAAATTTTCGATGAATTTCCCGCTAAGTTTAGCGAGTTAAGTTACCTCGCTAAATTTAGCGGGTTAAGTTTCCCGTTAAATTTAGCAGAGAAATGACGTCGCGTGGCGTCAACTCCAATTCAGTTTTCCCGCTAAATTTAGCGGGGAAACTGTGATGTCCCATAATGCAACGCGCGCGGTTACACCAACGTCGACGGTGACGCCGCTCAACCCAAAAACGGGCGCCCAAAAACTGCGCTCTAAAAAAAACAAAAAACAACAACAACAACAGCAACAACAATATGGCAGTTTTAATTGGCATGATGATGATAGCTGGCAGGAATTTTGTATATGGCCTATTGTTCTTTCAGTTCCTATTTGTTGTGTTCAGTATTCCAAGTGCACTGTATTTGTTGCTTGCAACTCTGCGTGTTGTCGTCTTAATTCGTTTCTTCTCTAGGGATTGCTCTTTGCTGGTTCCGGCTGTTGACATGCCGTGCGCGTGGTTCCGGACTCGCCTGCCAATGTTAAAGACCCCAGTAAGCAACATTGGTGGTCGCCATTTTTCGGGGCACGAAGCGTAAGGTGGGACTCGAGTTTTCGCCGAACGCTGATGCAGTACTCTTTGTTCAGTGTTGGGAAATACTTCAAGTACATTGTACTTAAAGTACTACTTCAAGTAGGTTTAGAAAACTAAGTTTACTCGAAGTACATTCACTGAGTATGCACTTGTACTTTACTTAAAGTATCTTTTTCTGGTACTTTCCGAGGGAAGCACAATTCTCGACTTCAAAGTACATTCCGCAAATTTGGTTTTGTTAAATTTGTATCACGAAATGATGCTTTCTCAACTCCGAAGAAATACTAGGAGGGATATTCTACTCTCAGCAGAAACGTCAGCAGGTGACGCATCGCTCTGTTTGTTCTGGGGGCAGCTTTCCCGTAGCTTTTTGAACTCTCGCTACTTCTTGGTCGGTCAGCGCAAGCGAGGAGGTTTACAATATTAGGAGAGCAAAATTAATCAAAATCTAGCACCTGAAACTGTGGTGTGGAAAAACTAAACTTTCAAGTCGAAGAGAAATACGACAGAGGAGGACGTCGCAATGTTTGAAACATTCTCTTTGGTCTTTTCCTTCGACTTGAAAGTTCCTTAATTTTTTCGCATCCCAATCTCAGGTTTCACATTATGATTAATCATCACCAGCTCGCTTGCACAGTCACTGTTTCGTTTTGTTTTTTCATTAGGGAGAGGACACTCCTCCATGAGAGGATTGCTTGCGAAAGCTATGGTGCTGACGTCATGCTCTTTCCTAGAGCCTTTGATTTAACTCCCTTGAGTGCAACAATGCAGAGCAAGTGACGCCAAATTCAGAAGGAATAGACATGAATTTGGATCCATTCCTAAACATAACTACTCTGTGGCCACTTGACTTTATCCAATAATCGCCGCTGTTTTTTTAAAATAGGTCATGCACACCTGATTACCCCTGCGCAATGCCTAACAGTTAAAAAATCACTGCATAGGGGAATGAAAGGGCATCACGAAAGATTGTGTTTAAATACTTGTACTTTACTTTGAAAGTACATTGTATTTATAGTACTTTACTTAATTGCACCCATTGTACTTACTACGTTACTTGAAGTACATCCCGTTTCATTTAATTTGTACTTTACTTCAAGTACCTTTTAGATGTACTTTACCCAACACTGTCTTTGTTAGGGGC
Organism: Ixodes ricinus; assembly: GCA_037355805.1. Lineage (NCBI taxonomy): Eukaryota > Metazoa > Arthropoda > Arachnida > Ixodida > Ixodidae > Ixodes > Ixodes ricinus. The sequence continues at coordinate 23,332 of JAZHYW010026006.1, read as the reverse complement.
GAACCGGTCGAGGTTCGAGTTCGACCAAGGTCGACTTTTCGAACTTCTTGTGGAAAGTTCGACAAAGGTTCGATTCAGGTTCGACTGCTGTGCGCATGCGGGAGAGGCTAGCCCAGTTGGCTTCGGATTGGATGGTGATGGCTAAGGGATGAATTAAGGGCAGCAGTGATTGGTTATTCCAGTCAATACAGTACAAAAAAATTAAGTTATTAACTTCCTCAGTGATTAGAATTAAGTTTCTTTAATTGCAACTGTTCATAAAAATAAAATAACCCTTCGTATAAAAGAATTCTCCAAACCTAGACATGTTTGGTATCAAGGTCTGGCCACACTGTCCACAAAGTCTAACCGGTCGAACCTGGTTAAAAGGTCGAAGGTTCGTCGAACCGGTTCGACCCAGTGGAACCCCGAAAGTTCGACCTAAAAATCCGGTTCGACAAAAGGTCGCGCAACCCCTACTCTTTGTTGTTACCAGCCAAGTCGAGTTTACGCCGAACGCCGACGGAACTCTTTGTTGTCAACGCGGATAATTGGCACGGCACCTACTAGATGGCGCGCGCGTCTTTTTAAAAGATATAGAGTAACTGCATATGCCCCGCCTTGCGGAGCAGAGTACCGCAGCAGAGGGAGGCGCGGGCAGAGCCAGGGCGTGCGTCAGACTCGGAAAGAGGGCTTGGCATGCTCTCTCGACCAACCAGAAGCCGAAAAGAATCCCCTAGCGGTGGTAACAAGAAACAGTTCTGATCAAAGGCATATGTTCGTTTTAATAAGCGCGTAAGAGTTAATTGTAGTGACTCTTCGTGGTTGAAAAGAGAGTGCACGTGTTATTTTGATCATGATCATGCAGAAAGATGTAAAAAACGAATGTGCCGCTCAACTCCGTTTTGCTCGGACAGAGTGTGACCGCTCGGACGGCAAATTCCCGGCCCTCGGCGCTTGGCGTACGGATTTCGTTGATCGATCCGCTAGTCGCGCTCTTCCACCATCATTTTGGATGAGTGTGATTGAAACATCACGTGTACCATATTTTCTGTCACCGAGAGTTACTCCGACGCAGTTATCAGGTTTGTTTCTCGCGACCACCGCCAGGGTATTATTTCCGGCTTCTGGTTGGTCACATTCGAATTTCTGAAGACGCCATGGAACACGCCCAGCCCGCTTTCGGCCGATGGCGCCTCCTCATTTGTCTCCTACTTCCCAACGAATGGCCAAACTCTCTACATATACGGCTCTGTACCGCAGTAATGCTCCCAGGGAGGCCATGTTGGATCCAAGGCCGCACTGCAAGAAGTGACCGTCGCTTCTGCGAGGGGCCCGGATGCGCGAGCTACGCGATCGTCCTCCGTGTCGTCTTCTTCCCAGACTTTGAAAACAAGTTTTAAACCATCGCTCGCGTTAGAAAACAACGCGATTATACTGTACCCAGTGGTTACACAAAACGTTGAATGGTCAAGGAACCTTCCAGTTCGCTTCATTACAGTGTAGGATGTGTATTTCGCAAACGCAAAGCGAGAAACATGATCCGTCCGAAACTCGGCGCCTGCATGCAAGGTCGCTTTCCCGCACGATGGTATGATCCAGCTCGGCTCACGTGACCGCTTCTCCGCCAATACGGGTTGGTGGCAAAAGGAAAAGGAACGCGTTACTGTGGCTCTGCGAGCAGAACCTATACAGTTACCTTACAAAAGACCTGCAGCTGCCTCCAGTGGTTTCTTGACATCTGCACAAAATCTCGCCCAGCGGCAGTGGCGGCGGCTTCAAGGTACCGAGCTAAAACCAATCCTCACGACTTGCAATTTGGGGCCAAGGATTGCGGTCGCTGCCTCTTCGTGATCGCTGACATCGTCGTCGCGCCGAGGTTCGTGATCGGCGATCGGGATTCGGTTGTCTGGCACGACGACACGTCGAGGGACTGTGACGACTGCAGCCATAAGGAGGCTATGCTGGAGCGCGAGGGTCATGATCGAAAGAGTATAAATCAAACAAGCCCGCGTTTGCACGCACCAGGTGTGGGCAGTGCACGTGCGCAGTAGCCAGATTCGCTTGAGAGGAAGCGTCTGCGCATGGGCAGTGCCGAGAGGAGCGCCACCGCGCTGCTGTGACGGTAAGAGGGTTGATGATGATGATAAAAGCCAAAGAAATAGAAATACAGGGTGAGCGTGAAATCAGAATTGAATGCGAATTATATACCGTTTTCACCTCAAGAAAAAAACAAGTTTTGCGCATTGTTCATACGCGGCGCGAAGTAGTTCTTACGATATTTGGTTGTCAAAGGAAAAAGCGATGCTTTTGGCGTTTGGAACGGGTGCAGTCGTGATAAGATAACATACATCTAATCTAAACTGCACCTACATATATCTTAATGATCAACATGAAGGGGGAAATTTGTAATGATCTGTGAGGAGCCGGAATTTTTTTATTTACGGCTCTTGAAGTGAAAACGGGTATAGATCGTATTATAAACATCGTCATCCTCTGGGATCTTTCTTTACTGGAGAGCATCTGTTTCAAAAGCTCAATTTTAGCGCATCGCAACGCGAGTAGAAGTAGGTCAATCATCAGGTAACCTATACCTGTTTTCACCTCAACAAAAAAGGAAGTCTCGCGCATTGTTACTACGCCGCGCGAAATAGTTCTTTACATGATTTGGTCGTCGGAAGCACAAGTGATGCTTTTGGAATTTGAAACGTTACGTCTTGATAAGGTACCATATATCTAATCTAAAATGCACCTACATGTATATCAATTCTCTCAGCATAAAGAGGGAAATTAGTAATGCTCCGTCAGAAGCCGTACTTTCTTTACTACGGTTCTTGAGGTGAAAACGAGTACATATGGGAACACCAGGGGATGCGCGATGACAAGAGGCAGCCAAGCGCGCGTCACCATTGGTTGAGGTAGGGGGTAAACAAAAGCACGTGGGCGAATTTGGCGGGTAAACAAACGCACGAGGTGGGCAAAGAGCAGACGAAATTGCGCGCCGTATTTCTTGCGCTGGTTCGTTGTCTCCCGTTCACCAGAAAAGCGAATTCAGAAACTTCTCTTTCTAAAGCGGCTGCCTCGAAATGGTTTCCTTCATTTTAAACAACTGAGTCTTACTTTGTCTCGCAGGTTCATTCGAATCTTAATTATTGATTCACTAGAACATCGCCCTGAATTTTACCGCATAATAATTAAAAACAGCAACTACAACAAAACTTAGAATCTGTACAGCCACGGAGAAAGTATAAGCAACACTTCACACGTTGCTTGTCATTGCGGTTTTGCATAAACCATGAATTATGAGCAATCTCCAGTTTGTCGATGCATTTATTACGTTCATAAATAATCGTAATGTTGCGATGAAATAGGGCGCAACAAAAACTATGCTGTCGCCTCGATTAATCTCGTAAACGTGAGGTAGCGGTGTCAGTACTTCTCAAACTTCACATAAAGCCCTCGCTTTACGTAACCCAAGACGAGCAGATCTTCCATGTCGTTATCAGTCAGGTCAGCCTGTAATAAAGCGTAGAGAAAATATAGCATAAATGCACTCCGCATATAATCACATTGAGAATACGCGTTTAGACCGAAGAGAGGTGTCTTTTTAAGTCGGTCTGTCACACACTGCCAGAAAGAACATCGTGCAAAAGTCACACCTGCAGGCACTCTCCGATGCGGGTTTCGTAGCTGTATATGACGATCCACTCCACATTCACCATACAAAAACTGTATGCGGAAACGTTCGAAGCAGTACGTACGTGTGAGGCAAACGTACTCCGCACGTCCATGATGCGTGTTCGCAGATAATGTTGTCGTCATGCGCGAACACCGTGCATCTTGTCCCATGCATGTATGAGCAATGTGACTCTGACTCAGAGCGTGATGATACGAATACTAAGGATAGCGAATCGTGTATTCTGTGTACAATGTGCAAGCAGTATGACTGCATCCTCAGTGTGTGCTATAGTGATAATATACCGAGGGCGAAGCTAACCTCGTGATCGGCCCGGTGAGAACGAGCCTGTACTTCGGCGACCAGCTTGGCCGCCAGGAGCATGATGACGTTTTTTGAGAACGCCATAGCGAAGCAGTTTCGGGGTCCGGCGCCGAAAGGCTGGTACGCACCCGCATCCTCAGGTTGGAAAGTCTCTGGACGAAATCTAGAGAGAGAGAGAGAGAAGAGCAAAACATAAAATACAAATTTGACAGAGAGAAACATTTCGCATTAAACCGTAGCCACACGGCGCATACATCGTGTACAAAACAACGCGCTGTTCGTCAGACACGATGCCAGAAGCACATGCGGGCACCCCTCGGGCATGTTTGCGGCGTGCATTCGTGTGATTTGGACACATCTGCAGATCTTTATTTATGAGCAATGTAGGGGGCCGTCATAGGAGGGAGAAACGTACCGCACACAATGTCTGCACACTGCCTTTTGTACGATGTCTTGGCAGAAGCTTAGACAAATGTACGCTCGTTGAGCTCCATTACCTATCGGGATCGAAGCTGTTCGGGTCTTGCCATAGTTCTGGGTCGTGATGAAGGAGGTAGGTCGGGATAACGATGCTCACTCCTCGGGGATCTTGACGCAGCCAGCATCCAGTTCCTTTTCTACGAGACGAGTAACGAACCTGAAAACGCAAATGTCCGGGGAGGAAGAAATATACCGCGTGTTTTTCGCGCACCAAAAAATAAAATGCGCGCTAGGCCAGTTCAGAGGCTTGCGTTTTACTCCGACCGACCGAGACGAGACCGGCCTTTAAGTGCCGTCGGCTTAGGACCGGCTGCATTGCTGCGCAGCCGGTCCTAAGCAGTCACAAGAGGCTTGAAAACGCGATCTTGTTTCAGTTTGTGTATCGAATGAGGCTGGTTCACACTTGCGACTGCTTACGACTTTCTGCCTTAAAGGGACACTGACAGGGTACTTAAGCATGCCGATGTTTTTATTTCAAAGTAACGAGCCCAACTACCCAGAACACAATTTGCGGTTCGAAATTTGTATATTTTCCGCCCCAAATCCGCCGGTCGAGAATGCGGAAGCGCAAGTTCGTCTGCTTTTTTGCCAAGGTTGTGGTGACGAGATGACAGAAAGCCGAGTTCTAATTGGCTCCGACTGAAGTATAGTGTGTAGACCTCAAAGCAAGCTGCCTTGGGGTCTACCCACTATCCCTTCAATCAAAGCCAATCAGGACTCGGCGTCAATCTGACGTCATGACTCCTGTGCAAGCAGGTTGGGCAGAAATACTCAAAAATGTATTTGGAAATACAAATACTGGGATACATTCAAATAGTAGCCAAAATACTGATACTAAAATACATCTGTAAAAATGTATCGCGATACGTATCGGAAATACATTTTAAATAGATGCAAAAAGTATTTGGAAATACAAATACAGGAATACATTTTAGGGAGGGCAGAAATACAAATACAGAAATACTGATACTGCAATACGTTTTTCACATTTGTTAGAGAGGCCAACTGAGATGAAGTTTGAAGTGGGAAGTTTTTGATCCCGAAATTACTTTCCCGTAGGCTTGGCACTTTGCCTTGAAGGTAGTTGTTTCGGACGACGAGGAATCTTCAAGAAGCTCAAACAAAAAAAACAAAAAAAACCTTCCATTAAGGACTGACCGCGGTCCCTTCCCTGAGATCCTGTCTGTCTGACGAGGGATGGGAAAAGACTTCGACCTCTAAATAAATTCATGTCACCCTAAATCCCATCAAAACGTCACCACGCCCCTGTCCAATAAGGACGTCCCTGCCAACATTGATCACATGACGTCACGGTGGAATGAACTGGTATTCTTCATCTGTAGGTGTGGCCTTGAACATGAAACTTTACCACGCTGCTGTATGAAAGGACAATACGTACTTTCGTTGTAGGTTACCTCGTTGAAGATCGTGCAGGCAGTGTCATTTGGAATTTTCGAGAATAGTGGACCACCTGAAGCATCCTGGAACAGGTGTCTCATCTTCTGTTACGGCTGAAAAAACGATACGATGGCATCCCTGTTGTGAAGGTTCTTCCTGCAGACCCTCCGCCACCAACGCATGGATTGCAGTCATCAAGTTTCGCCTAGCATCACCCAAACAGAGACTTCCTGGATTGCGACCTGATATTGCCGGCACAGGCGCGAGCTCTCCGAGAAACAGCGCGCTCGAGACGAGTCGCAGGTGTACGAAGTCTGGGTCGGCACAGCAAGGCCACGTCTGGCCTCCTTCCTGGGTTTCGGATCCCCAAAGCAGCGGGTCACGTTCACGTCGGCTGATGACGTACCCTTGAGCCGTGCAATATTACGGGCGCAGCAGCAGACGGATTCGAATATGTGTTGAACTTCAGTGCGTGAGTCATCCTACTATTTCAAGTCAAACACCGCTAGGCTCGTGCTGCAACGGACTGTGTGTGACTCAGCTTTGCCGGCTGGGTGTACTGTGTACGCTAAGGCAAGAGATACATTTATAAGCAGACACTGGATGCCAGCAAACAATGACTCAAAAATTCCTACCTAAGGACCTGCGGCAGAAGATGCTCTGACTCCAATCCTGGCACACCACCTGGTTTGAGTCCCCTACTACGCAACACTTCTCAGAAGAAAGAGGAGGACGCATAGAAAAATAGTTCGGAGAATCGGAAGGAACCTTGGTCAAGCATAGCAACAATGCCCCAGCATCTCTTTAACCCTAATGCCCTGAGAAGTAAAAAAAAAAGCGTTCGGACCTGTATTTTTTTTTGGGGCGGGGGGGGGGGGGGGAGTATTTCTCAAGAAATGTAACGAAATACATTTCATCCTGATTGTATCGCGATACAAAGAAACATTCCAAAATGTATTTCGATACAGGAATACAGATACTGGTGAAAAAAATGTATCGCGATACAGAAATACAGATACGAAATGTATTTCTGAAATACTATCGCGATACATTTGTATCGCGATACTGCCCAACCCTGTGTGCAAGAAGCAGACGAGTTGCTCATGGTTTCGGTTTCGGTTCCGGGGGCGCTCGCTTTCCACAGTCACGCGTGACGTTCTACTGATGCATACCAAATATATTCAAAGTCCCGTGTCTATATAAGTCCGCTAAAGTCCCGTGTCCTATATAAGGCACACATTAATATATTAAAAATAAGCATACGAACCTAATTTTTGTGACTTCGCAGAAGCTGCACATACACGTTGATCGAGAAAAATCGTTACACAGCTTGATCACACGGGCTGTGTTCGGAATCTTACCCAAATGGATACGAGTTACTCTCCGGCGGGTCATGTCACGTGACAACACAGATCGAAAGCGCTAGACGCGGGTATGTTTTAAAAATGCCAGTACGAAACCCTTAAGGCCCGTTCACACATGTGCAACCGAGTACCACCGAGAGAGACCAGACCGGTTTTTAAGCCTCTTACGACGTCTTAGGACCAGCTCCGCAGCAGCGCCACCCGATCCTAAGACGTCGCAAGATGCGCAAAACCGGTTTTGTCTCTCTCGGTCTTACGGTTGCAAAGCGAACGGGCCTTTACCTTGGAGCAAGATCCAGCAATGTTGGAACCCGGCCAGGAAGTAGCTGTATACGTTATTCTCAATATGGCGACGTACCGCGGGCTGGTAGACGCGATGGCGGCTCACGACGGACGTTGGACCGCTAACACTTTTTCGTTGATAACATCAGTGGCCACTGATAATGTAGCGAGATTAGATATCCTGCGCGTTTTAGTCGAGAGACTTGCCCGTCAAGCTCGTTGTGATGAAATGCGAGCAGGATTTGTGAGTGAGTTTTCGAGGCATGACCACGATGCACCCCTTTTAACGAGCTTTGAAGCTCATCAAAGAAATCAGGCAAGACGTCTGCATTCAACAAAAGCAAAAAGACTAAACATAAGAAAACACAATATTGTTAAAATATTCACGATTGTTTCACGGACTGTAGAAAATAACCAACAGAATAAACTCGGAAGTCATCTTCTGAGCTCCTAACAAACTTTCCAGCTTGTGCAAAAAAGTAAATGCCCCCAAAGTGCAGCTGTCGGCTTAAAAAGAAGCATAAGACCACCTTTGTACAGAAAAGGTGGTGTACTCCTTTCCCCTCTCTTGTGGAAAGCTATACTTTGGTCAGACCGGACGGTGTCTTAACGATCGCCTTCGACGGCATAAAAACACTTTCCCTAACAAGGACTCCGGGCATTTAGGAATCTAATGTCGAGACTGTGGCTGCTCAGTGCTGCTGAGCAACTGCGCCGTGCTCGGCAAGCATCACAACCAGCTAACAAGAGAAATCATTGAGGCAGAGTATAGCGTAAAACCGGACGATAGATGTGTTAGTACTCTGTCTTCAGCCTTATCACAAAAAGGCCTAGACTACCTAGCCTTACATCAATTTTAATTTAGTTAGTTTTTTTCGGTTTAGCTTCAAATTGAAAAAGAAAGACCAATTATTCTCCCTGGCCCTAGTGCACAGTGCACCACAGTGCTGCGTAAGTGTATACATCCTTCTTTTGTGTGCTGACTTGAGGAACTGTTTTGCGGGTGCGGTGCCTGCACATGATGTCCTGAGCGTTCTTCGCATGTCATTTAACAAGGCGAGCTGTCTTGCCTGCTCGTAACAAATGTAAGCGCGTACATATATATATGTAACACTGGTCGGCTTTGTTCCTGTGCCTTCATATCGTGCGAGCGTCTTCGTGTAGTTGCAGTGGCTGCATTCTCGCTGTGCATCTGGTTCCCGTCCTGTCTTTAACCGGGTTTCGTGACTTCATTGTTTAGTTTGGATTTTCTTATTGGTTCATGTATAATGAGCGGTTAACTACAAAACGATCGGGATGTTAAATAAAGGTTGTAAACGAAGACATTGCTCTCCTTGATGTTTCTTGACCGGTGCGAACGAACACAGGTTCTGGCGCGGTTGTACGAGATACACGCATTTTTCAGAAATCAACTGCACATTTTTATGATACAATACCTCCAGCTCTATTGTCTATATACAAACACGTGAAATAAATTGTACGCAAAGCAGTGATGCAGCATTCTGTAATGTTGGGCACAACCAAGCAAACGTTTACTGCGGCCGAATAGCTTACTTCGAAAATATTTTTTGCATTCCGCATCAATTAAAAGGTCATAAAACAGCAACCTACTGCACGTAGCATTTTGTCGTCGGAAAAAGCGTGTACGTAGCCGCGACGCTGCCTGCAAGCAAGGATGTGCTATTTTTGACCGCCACGCCTCGATCGCTCCCCAGTGGACTCCGAAGCTCCAAAGTTCTAAGCTTGAGACGTCAAAGAATGACAAAAATATTTGGACGGGGGGGGGGGGGGGGGAGGTCATAATGATTTTTAAATATTTGCACGCGTTTTGGAATGGCGTCACGGACGTCAAAATAGTAATGATAGAATTTGTTTAAATACTGAACGATCAAAATAATCACTACAAGAAAAGAAAAAGAAAAAGAAAAAGAAAAACTGGGTAGGGAGTGATGGCCGCATGACTTCTGTCAACTCTCTCCTCCGAGCCTCCGTGCACATTTTCGGTTTCGGTTTCAAGCAGTTTGCATTTTTTTACTTTATTAAAGAAATATACGTGACTCTGTAGCAAAATATTGATTGGGTAGTCTTCTAACACCAAACTAAATCGTCATAAAAAGATAGTATGTATATATATATATATATATATATATATATATATATATATATATAGATATGCACATACATGTATTTTTTTTTTTAGGAAGCGCGACCCGTGTTTCCGGATTTTACAGCCGGGGGAATTCTTTGGCGCTGCCCTGACGGGCCCCTGGCGCTCGCCCTTTCCCTGATCTTCTTTCCCCTCTACAGCGGCAACGTTCTTTCGCGATTTGATCGGGCTTTCTAGAATAAAGGAGACTATATATGTTCATACACTTGCGACCGACTCCGACGCAACCTATTCTGCAAGCCTCTTGGGACTGCTGAGGATAGGCATAGCAGCAGCGGCGATGGTGGTCGTAGGCGGCTCAAAAATGCACCGACAGGTCAAAATCCATATATACATACATACATATATATATATATATATATATATATATATATATATATATATATATATATATATATTATATCAAAACGATTGAAAACGATGCCTTGAGATTGCCTTCGAAATTTGGAAATGCAGTATTTGTGAAGTAAAAAAGAAAAAATACAAAATTCGATTTGAAGTTCTCGCGCAATCGGCGCCAGTGCACTGACGTCAAAGATTGAGTCGTCCTGTAGTAACTCGAGTTTCCTCTCCCACCTCCGAACAATCCCAACCGGAAGTGCCGCGTTTTCCCGCGTCCCGCGATCAACCGCACTTCTCCGTGCGTGCCACCTATCGCTGTGAGCAGACGACGCTTCACGTTCGAGTTTGAAGTTTTTCTAAGGCCCTTTCAGGGATCTCAAATCATTTGAAACGGCGTGAGGTCGAAGAGGACTCGCAGTGGACTTTGTGAGCGACGTGAGGAGCCACTGTCGCTCTCGTGCTGCGTGAAAAGCTGCCGTCCCGGCGGAGTCCCAACCGAAAGTACGCTCCACAAGTTCCCGGACAATGCGTCAGAGAAGGCGGCAATTCATGAAGGACTACTGGAGGGTTTGGGATTAAAGTCCTTTATTTGTTCTTGACACTTTGTCGACGAGGACTATGAGGTCAGACAAAGCGTCTCTTAGAGCGTTGGGGGTCCAGATGGTACCTCGGTCGAGGAGTGGTGTCGTTCTGACGAACTTCCCACAGCAGCGAACATCACACAAAGCAAAGCGTTCGAGGCTAGGGGGACAGGGGTAAGTCTACAAAACATAGAGAAAGTTCGTCCGATTCCCCGACTCCTCGACATCCTCAACCGTTACAGGTGCCGAGCGCCGCCATGTTTTCCGAGAAAGGATAAAAATGCCAGGAGGCGACGTCACTTCCGGACTTCGATTTTCGATATTTCAAAAGAAGGGCCGTAGTGGGTTCGCAATTGCGTTAAAACTTGCTACACGAATGCCGTTATTAAATAATATAGAAATGTCACTTACAAAGCTTCTAAATTTTATATACAATTACGTCACCCCCCCAAAAAAAAAGCGAGGAGGTAAGAAAAAGAGGCGCCAAAAACTTAAGAAAAAGCGTGGAGATTTTTTCTTGTAGATATATTTTTGTTTATGAGCGTTGTACTCATAAACAAAAAATACCACAACGCACTTGGGTGCTAGTATTTCTCTAAAACCCGGTTGCGTCGTAGTCGGTCGCAAGTGTGAGAACCAGGCATTATAAACTCATAGAACCGTCGTACGGCGAGAGAACAACGTTGGCGCCATCTATTCGGTAGCTACTCGACATTTCCGTAACTTCCTCTTTTTTCGCGCAGCTTTTTTTTTTCATTAAAAAAAACCTTTTGACAATGCGTATTATTTTCTTTTGTAGATAGTACGTACTATGTACATTTGATCTTGGAAATACAGCAATACTTTCGCTCTAATAAAAATGCAGTTCCAGGGTCACCTCACAGATGGCATCTGTGCAGTATGTGCTCTCGTCGTAAGAGAACGCAAGAACTCGGTCGCAAGCAAACGCAAGTGTGTGAAGTTGAGCCTCAAACTGGCCTATACTGCCGATACCACTGATACAGCGATCAGTTGAGAACGGCAGTATATTGCTCAAATAAAGAAATACAAATAAAAATGCGTCGTATACATTACCCTGATGGAGACGAATGTGTCACATCGACTCGAGAAACACTCGTTCCAAATATTGCATCTTTGCCACGGCATCGTAGTTGAGGACACCCTGAGCGATTGGAAGAGTTCCAGGATAAAGCAGAGACACATGAGCGATGCAAACGGGGACTGCACGGCAGCACCCATGCGCAACCGGAGCTAGCGTCCCAACGACGCTTCTCGAGCCGCCGGGTTGCTCAGATCTGGTCGGTTCAGAGCATGGAGTTATTATAATGCACGCTAAAGGCCCGTTCACACTCTCGTGACCTCTCTAAAACTGGGTTCCTTAAAACCTCTTACAACGAGAAGACAGACACACTGGCGCCATCTATTGGGTTGCAGTGTAAACTTGGCGGTCCGGCATATTTTCTATTTCTCCCGCGCATTATGCTTCTTTTTCTTGGCTCGAAAAACTTTTGTAAACGTTATAAACGAGCCTTTCTTATAGGTATTACGCACATTTGACTTCGGAAATTCCGGAAAACCTTTGTTCTTGTGAAATGCAGTTCCAAGGTCACCAGCATAGATGGCGCCAGAATGCCAGTGTGTTCCCTCGTCCTAAGAAATTTCAAGAAGTTTTTAACAGATCTCGTCTCTCTCGGTCGTACTTGGTTGCAAGAGTGTGAACGGGCCTTAAAGGTTCAACTGGCGCTAGTGCCTATGCGACTTCCGGGACGCAATTGAAGCAGACAGCAACCATTTTTTTTTTGCCAATGCTCCTATGCATTTTTATGAGGAAACGCGCGTGCGTTCTGTCCCTTTGCAAAAAAAAGTAACGCTTTTGTTATTTGCATAGTATCGAATCGCATGTATCTTTATTAACATGGTAAAAGTGTGATTGGTTTAGTTAGCGTTTTTCTCTTTTTATCAGTGAACGATCACTTCGCTATATTTCAGGCCCAAACTTCGGTTCCACTGCAGATGTGTAAGACTAAAAACAAACGATGATTGTAAGCAAAATAAGTATCGAAAGGAATAGTAATGGTTGACGCTTATATATTGCTAATATGCCAGTCCTCTCAATACATAAAAATGCATCTTCACGAGCGGTTAAAAAATATTCAAAACGTACAGAATTAAGTTCGTGGGCTATGAAAGGTCTCTCATTTTTATTATTTCATATGCCAGACAGCTTTTATCAGGCACTCATTCTCAAAAATTTCTAGCGTGCGGTTGAAGTTTTGAACGTAGAACACGTATTTTCGAGGATGAAGAAAGAATAAAACAATTACAACTGGGACAATACAACACATCTTTCAGCTAGCAACGGACGAGTAAAAATTTTCAACAGCGAGCAGCCGACTATACCCAGGAGGGAAAGGGAGGAGAAGGGGAGAGAAGGGGAGATAAAAACGCGAAGTGCAAGTCAGAGAGGGGGTTTATCTCGGATTTTAGAAATTCAACCTCAGTTTTCGTCAGCAGGAGGGAAGGGTTTGACACGTTGTTATTTACGGTGGTCATGGCGAATGACTCTATGATCTCCCTGCCAAATCTGCTGTCATGCCCTCCCAGGATTTTTGTTTCATCAAAGAGGGGATGACAAAGCGAACACGAACGGGCATGTATGACTATGGGATGATAGGAATCTGGAGAGGCCTTAGAAACTTCGTTGTGATGTTCCCGGAGTCTGTGATTGGTGCATCTGCCGGTCTGACCTATGTATTGATGGCCGCAGCTCAAGGGGATGGAGTAAACTTTCTTCTCTTTGCATGGAATGAATTTCTTTTCGTGTTTAACAGTGCAGCTAATTGGAATCCGGTTGTTGTTCACTTGTTGACAGAGTTGCTTAAGACGCATGCGGCACGAGAAAACAACATTCGTGTCGAACTTTGAGGCAATGGATTTTATCCGGTGGGCTGAATTGTGTACGTAAGGAATGACGGCGAATCGGGCTTTCTTTTTTGTGGCTGGTGACTGGCGATCAGGCCCGCGAATCAGCCTTTCCATTACTGATCGTAGAAGGTCGACGGGAAACCCTGCCTTGACGAGCCTTTTGTGCTGGAATTTGAAGCTATCTTCTGAAAGATGACAGCAAGACTTCGTGAAGGATGAAGAAAACAACGATTTGATGATACCGTGTTTTACCGACTTCGAATGGGCGCTAGAAAACGGTAGGACAGGTTTAGCAGACCTTTGTTGAAAGGCCCAGCAGAGTCCAGTGGAACTGACGTGAAGCCGCAAATCCAGGTACTGAAGACCTTCATTCGAAGGTTCTTCCTTCGTGAAAGTAAGGCCTGACGAACAAGCGGAAAAAACGGCTGTAATGCTATCTGGAGAAGTTTGATCAGGATGAATGATGAGATAATCGTCTACATATCTGAAAACATGGCAGCAGGGCGCGCGAGATGTCGGCAGTTGTGCGTTTATGGCTCTGGTCGACGAATCAGAGAAATAACTCGCTGAGAACGGGGGGGAGCGCGACGAGCCACGCGAGAGGGGGCCGAGTCGGCGGACACTTACGTGATAGCGTGGGGGGACGGGATAAGATCCATGGTGCCGTCCACGTACCGCAGACTCTCGTGACGCTACTGCATGCAGCCAGGCGTCGGAAGCCAGTTGTGCTTCTATGGCCTGCGACGCAATTGCAATTAGCTGCACTGTTAAACACGAAAAGAAATTCATTCCATGCAAAGAGAAGAAAGTTTACTCCATCCCCTTGAGCTGCGGCCATCAATACATAGGTCAGACCGGCAGATGCACCAATCACAGACTCCGGGAACATCACAACGAAGTTTCTAAGGCCTCTCCAGATTCCTATCATCCCATAGTCATACATGCCCGTTCGTGTTCGCTTTGTCATCCCCTCTTTGATGAAACAAAAATCCTGGGAGGGCATGACAGCAGATTTGGCAGGGAGATCATAGAGTCATTCGCCATGACCACCGTAAATAACAACGTGTCAAACCCTTCCCTCCTGCTGACGAAAACTGAGGTTGAATTTCTAAAATCCGAGATAAACCCCCTCTCTGACTTGCACTTCGCGTTTTTTATCTCCCCTTCTCTCCCCTTCTCCTCCCTTTCCCTCCTGGGTATAGTCGGCTGCTCGCTGTTGAAAATTTTTACTCGTCCGTTGCTAGCTGAAAGATGTGTTGTATTGTCCCAGTTTTAATTGTTTTATTCTTTCTTCATCCTTGAACTGAACCAACACGCTCTTCTCCCAAGCATACGGAAGTATTTTCGCACAGACCAGAAAGAATAAAGCAGTACTTCTAAAAAATCGAATTATATTACGTGGCTTTCAATTTAGTTTGATCGTACACAGCGCCGACGTCATGTGGGCGCCGACGTCATGTCCGACGGTGCAAATAAATACATGTACAAAACCGTTTTAGCACAATTCTTAATTCAACAAATTTGAGAAAAAAAAAATAACCAAAATTGCCGCAACTGCTTAATTATTTTGACTGTCTGACTGAGAAATATTTCGAAGCTACCTAGAACGTACAAATTATTCGGGATATTTGCTCTCATAATCGAGCGCAGGAGGAAATGCACTCTCTTTTTCCCATAAAAATGAGTTACCTGAAGTCAATTTTCCACTGGTATCTGTCTACTTCGATTTGCGACAGCACACTAGCGCTAGTTGTACCTCTAGCGTACGTTATAATAACTCCATGGTTCAGAAAAGGCCGCACGGAGCGACTCTGAGCACATAGCGGCGAGCGGCGAGCACCGCGCTTCACCGCTAATGTGTTCCATGCTTAAAAATGGAAATATATAATTTTAAGAATTATTAGTAAATAATATTTATACCAACAATATTAATACTGCGGGCCTATCTTGCGAGAGAAAGGAACCATGTTCTTTTTCTTCATCCCCAAAATAAACTGCATCGATGGAACGTTCAGTCTACGTCCAAATTTAGCGCTAGCGGTTGGGATAAAGTATCCAGAACTTACCATTATCTAACACAAAAGCTAAAAGCGATTTTTGAAGATTTTCATGGAGAAAATGGCGGTCAACAAAGCCCGCGAATCATGAAGGTGAA
Source organism: Ixodes ricinus (assembly GCA_037355805.1). Lineage (NCBI taxonomy): Eukaryota > Metazoa > Arthropoda > Arachnida > Ixodida > Ixodidae > Ixodes > Ixodes ricinus. The sequence continues at coordinate 7,659 of JAZHYW010026006.1, read as the reverse complement.
GGGCGTCTTCTATTGTGAACGAGCCCTGTTTATTATCATTGAAGATTTCTGAAATTGCTCGAGACTTTTGAACAAGGTAACGGCACACTCTAAAAATGACATCTGATTTCAATCATGTAGCAGTGCATGTTGCCGGAGACTGAGCGTTTGGTGATGCGTAGTTTAATATTGCAACAAGGATATAACACGGTTCTTTTCTCTCCTAAACACCTGATACTTCAATCAAGAAATATATGAATTAAACTAGGATTAATCGCGAACATAATGATAGAACCGTTTTTATGAAGTACGGCAGAGACACCGCATCCTCTTCGAAAGTTATTCCGAGAAATCCGTACCGTCGTACGCTTGCTCTATTTAGAGGCAGATTATGGCGTCGCTCCCATAGAAGCCCATGTGTTTAGTATACAAGGTGTTAAAAAAAAGAGGTTGTGAAAGCTACAATAATGCGATTTTGTGCAAGTGAGTTCCACCATCAGGGGGGCATAATACTGGAGAGTAATCGTCACGATAAGTCGATTATACAACTAAAAATTGTTAATTAACTCGTTAATTATTGAAGATAAATATATGGTTCAAATAAGAAGCTTGCTGAGCGTCGTCGAAAACTACAAAATGATTGAACTTTAGAAAGATTTGCGGTGGGTTTCCGCCCGCTGAAGCGAATAGGGCCGACCGGAGGTCTGAGCACCATAGCTCCGAGTTATAAAAGCGCCGACTCACCCCATTTTTAAGTATGGCTTTAATCTCGTCCCGGACTTTTTCTTGAACGTCTTGGTGTCTTGCCAGAAGGTACAGTAGCCAGGACGAGTACTTGCTCAGGTTCACGGTTCTGAAGTGACAGGTACGCTCTATGGTGAATATCTACATTGTGTTTCTGGAACGCGGCTCCGACCGGTGTGCTTGGCGTCCCATTCCACCCATGCATCGCAAGTGGTCCCGAAATGACGACAAATGACTTCACAAAAGCCGGAGTGTTCTGTCGTCGGATGTCGCGATCCTGTTGGTAAGCCGCAGATGTTTCCGGCAAAAAGAACGAGAAAACGCGAGTGTCGCCGTCGTCACGGCGTCCCAACTCCCGGCTGCCGAAGTGTCCGTGGACCATCAAGCTTCAGGGTGACCCACGGAAGAACGGGTGTTCGCTGCTTCCACCACCACCGCGGCCGCGACACCGCTGCAGGATTGCGACTGGTGAGAGCATGATACTTCTATGACGTCATCGGGCGTACATCGAGGGACCACTTTTTGACGCGGTAAACGTTCCGGTCGGAGGCGCCTTCCAGGCAGCGTACTCCCTAGTCATCGACGGAGTGAGAACGTCGGGGCGTCTCTTTCGAACGCCCGGACCCCTGGCACGCGCACGTTGCCTTCCGCCGTGCTTTGACTGCGCGTGCACGCTAGAGGCTCACGAGCCGCCGAAGCGCGGTCAAAGGTATGCGCAGTGCAAGTCGTCTGCTTCTTGCGCAGGAATTGCGGTGACGTCAGAAAGACACCGAGCTCTGATTGGCTCTGATTGAAAGGACACTGGGTAGACCTCAATGCTAGATGCCTCGAGGTCTACCCACTATTTCTCTCAATCAGGCAATAAGAGCTCGACGTTCTGACACCATCGCAACCCCGCGCATGAAGCAGACGAACTTGCGCTCCGCACATAGGAAGCTCGCGCTGGAAGTGGGACAATCACCCTGCCGTTGTCATCCCGTCGCTGAGTACAGCTGTCAGTTACCAGAGTTGGCTATGCTGAACAAAGAATAAAAACAGCCAAAACTGGTAAGAATCATTGCGCAAAGAAAGTTAGGAGAGGAGGGGACAAGAGCGCGCGGGGACGTCAAAACGCCGAGCACCGTTGCAACTCAAGAAGGTAAGGCGAGGGAAAGGAAGGCCGAGGAGGAGGAAGCAGACGGGACGCTGGAGAGGAGAGGGGGAAACCTCCTCCTTTAGCGTTCCGTCTGCTTCCTCCTCCTCGGCCCGCCTTCCATCCTTCGCCTTTCGTTCTTAGAGTTTGTAGACCACGTTTCCCCTCCGCTAAGCCCTCTGCAACGAAGAAGCCACTGCTGCGCCTGCGCGCCGATGGCCTTGACTGTAGAGTCAGCTGGGTATCGCTAGCGGGTTGCGGAGAGCGTTGCGGGACGGCGAAAACGATCTACGAAAACTCCCTAATGGCTGCAATCTACGCTGGCAGATCGGCCAATGGCGAGAATATGCTTCGAGCTGAATAGACGGTGTGGACACTGAACATGACGTTTCAAGTGCTTTACCGCTTGCCCCACAGCGCAGACTCGTCTTTCTAGGTCTAAACATATTTCGAGCCGCGTCATCGTGCCGAGTTCCCTCCGTAGATTGCAGCGATTGGTTCTCACACCTGCTTTGAGGGCAAGTAGACGTACTGATTTTTTTTTTTAGTGGAAAGGATATAAAATGAAAGAAACACTGGAGTTTTTGTGTTTGGCAAGGGCGCTGGGTTTTGCTGGCGAGGATGGAGCAACGGGGGATAAAATGGTTACAGTCACAAAGAGGAGGTTAGAAGATTTGTGGAAATTGTCTAGGGAAAATCGAATCAGTGCAACTAACCAGCTCAACTGGTTAGTTGCACAACAGTCATTTCCTCTGTCCCAAAGGCGGGACAGAGGAAAATTGGGACTCCCTCCCGCGTGGATCCGGCCCAAAGTCTCAACTCTTGTCATCCAGCGGGTTTGGTGCAGGGCTGGGCAGTATCGCGATACAAATGTATCGCGATAGTATCTTAGAGATACTTTCGAGTATCTGTATCTCTGTATCGAGATACATTTGAAAAATGTATTTGTATCTCAGTAGTGAAATACATTTACAATGTATCGCTTGTATCGCGATACTTTGCCAGACTTAGGTATCTCGTTACATTTGTTGCCCTTTTTAAGATAAATTTAAAGGATAAAAACATCTGTTTGGTGCAAGTTGCTTCGGAATTTATAATATGAACCCGCCCTATAACATGATTCATCTCAGTCACCAACAATAATAAAAAACTGTGGTTTAAAGAAGGTTACTTGCAAGAATAACAAAATCAGCTCCTCTCACAAAGCCCTCCACTCTTTCCAATTTAGCAGAGTGAACGCTGTAAAGGAGTTGAGTGGAGAAAAAGTACGGCCCTGTTGTCCAATCTCCCTACACTATGGGTGACTCAGAAGCTATATAAGACGACAGTTTGAGATGCGCCCTCACGGCAAAACAGGGTTCATTTCGGGCAGACGCCTTTTGTCAAGCATGGTACGCAGTCTTTACCGTTCTGTAACTATGTGGTTCAACGGGGGTGACATGTTTTTTTTAGCGGCATTAATGATAAATAAAGAGTTCGAGGTAAGGGGCAGTGCATAAAATGGCACAAAAAGAGGAGCACAAGCATAAATTACCATTCGCATTCGCCACGAACTACACCCTCCCCACGTAGCACCGTTCGGGAACAAATGTATTTCTATAAGTATCTGTATCTGTATTCCGGAATACTTTTTCGCCGTTTTTGCAGAAGTATCTCAGGGATATCCCGTTGCATAAAAGACAAATGTATCTCAGTATCTGTATTTTGGGCCTTAAAACACATGTATCTCAGTATTTGTATTCCCGAATACTTTTTGGAGTATCTCTGCCCAGCCCTGGTTTGGTGTTGGGGTGACGCCGAGGTGTTTCATCTAGACGGAAATTGGTGACTTCTTCGCGCGGAGGGGGAGGGGGGGGAGGGGTGATATTGTTTTTTTTGGACCCCACCTTGCAAAGGTCAGTCTGGCGATATCTCATACTGCCTAGTGATAGTTACGAAAAGTGCACTGACTTAAAAGGGAGACATTAACTCTTTTTTTTTGTAAATGTATTTTAGGCTAGGTGGCGCAAGCTACCGCCCATTATAAAAGGTACAGCCGTTTGGATCCATACTACCTATCCATTCATTCATCCACCCATCCATCCATTTTTATTAAGATTCGTTCTCGCTACTTGCCCTGCTGTCAGAACGAGGGAAGCGTTGCTCTCTACCTCCACAGGACTCAGGAGGCATTGTTTTGGCGGCGTTGTTTTTCCCTTCGGGAGAGACGAAAAGGAACATGTTCGGGTAGACATGACAGCAACGTGGAACTACGTGTGCACATTATAGAGCCAACGTCTCACTGAACAAACATCAAACAAAAGACACGGTGTTCCCGTGGACATGATGCCCGCAATCATCGGGCGAGGCAACGACACGAGTGCTCTGAAGCATGCACGTTTCAAAGACGCGAACACTTCGAACATGTCTGCAATCCGCCTTTGTATGACCAATGCGGCAGAGCCCACACATAAGTAAGAAACATGCTCAGACAGTGTCTATACAGACCGTCTTTTGAGTGATGGGTTTGCAGCCTGACAGTGCCTTAATTAAGGTGCTCTAAAGTCTTCAACAGCTAAGCAACGGAACGCATGGCTGATCCCTGAACACCTTATTATCGATCCGGCCAACGAAATAAACTTTCTTCTCTGCTATCTTCCAGAGACTTCTTCTAGAGTGCCTTCATACACACGCGCGCTTTTGCTTGGGTGGCGACATCTCAGCCATTTTTTCCGCCCAATCGTTTTTTATGCATTTTGAAGTGCGCGCAATCCGGTGTCACTCAGCTCGAGCGCGTAGCTTTGGCTACTGCATAGACGCCATTTTTACCGCCCAAGTCACGCACCGAGTGCGCGAGAGCGTCACGCGCTGGCACATTCAGGGCAACAATGGATGTCTTCACTCTGAGACAGATGGACAAGTAGGCACCCTAACTTCTTGGATTCACAAGCGCTGTCTGGAGAGTTGTTCGGGAGCTAAAAATAAAAGGCAGCCCGACATGTCGCCCCCCCCCCCCCCCCTTCCTCATGCCCTTCAGAAAAAAATAGCATCGTGCCGTTGTATCGGTTTTCCTTGCTTTTTATGCCCCATACTACCGACGTTCGGAAAAAGAGTAGTAAGAAAAGAAGAAATACATGCGAAGATAAGTTATAAATATAGATTAAGAAAAAAGAAACTTCGAGATTAGGGACAAAAATTGGGTCAACAGAACACAGTCACAATATATCCATATATATATATGTATATATATTTTGGCACCATGAATGCTTATTAGCTCGCCTGCCCAGTAATTCATTATAAAGGACAAGAGCGCAAAAGATACGGACAAGTAGAAGAGCAGGACAGACAGACGAAGCGCTTCCCCGTGCCTTTTCCGCCCTTGTCCTCTATAATGCATTACCAACTAGCCCACCAGCCAACTCTGGATGCGCAGTAACTCCTTAGTGCTCATTTTCATGGTCGTGCGGGATCGCTGCCCTCCTTAAATGGCGACATCAGGATGAAAGGCCAGGGCAGAAGGTGTGCGAATGCGCAGAAGCTTTCCCGTACAAGCATTAGTCCAATCAGAAGGCCGAAGAACGAATTGACGAAGCCAAAAGCTTCTTGAACGAGTACCAGACGCAGCCGGCGCTACGAATGGCATGACAGTCAGGGCGAGCGCTACAAGCAGCGATGAAAGTGCAACGTCATGGCGATCGAAGGGTTACATGTCGACAATATTAAATCGACGGCTAGCCAACCACGCGCTAGAAAAATCTCTAGGTAGCGTCACATTCGGTGTCGCTACAGTCAATTCAGGCGTCGATAAGAAACACACAGGCGGCGAGTGCCGCGCCGTAACACTCTTGGTGCTGTTCGATTGCGCCGCGAATTGTAGAGCTGTCTGCGTTCGGTCTGAAAGTGAAATGGGCACGTTATGGCAAATATTTGTCGAACCTGACGTTTTATATCGCACCTCGCTGCGACTGGTTCGGCGCACCTTCGAACTTTGGAAAAAGTTCGACTTGAAGACCGTTATCTGCGAAGGCCGAATTTTGACGACCGTTCTCAGCAAAATTTCAGATACCTGGGAAAGATACTTTTAAGCGACTTTGTTGTATACCTTATTCCTGACGAAAGAAACACGCGCGCACACACACACACACACACACACACGCACGCAAGCAATACAGAAAAGCTTAGTTATTGAGTTCAAGAACGTGAAGGACATACCCCAATAAAAAAAAATGGCACCCTCCTTCGGTAGGTGGTACGCTCGTTCTTGATGGTTGTGAAGAGCTGGTAGGTGAATGCTTGTGCTTAGCGGCAATATCCGATTCTTTACCTTTCTCAATTAAAAAATGATTTCAATGGGATATTAGTTAGTTGGATTTAGAAGCTTTGGCTAGGTGACGCAGCCGCCGTTACAATGAAAGGGTTCAGCCGTATCTACCCATCCATTTCCACTCGTCCATCCGATTTCCACACATGCGAAGAATAGTTGAGATTCAATTGAAACTGTTGTCGAATTTCTTCGTGTCACGTTTTTGGTGTCACTTTTTCTAGATAGTGCTTTCCTATTATTGCATTCTTTGTTAAAAGGCGGTTGGAATGGGGACACTTGTAATGAGAGCCGATGCTTGAATGATCATTCATACCCTCATGGGTCCCAATGGGGACACCAGCTGCATTGGAACCTCCGCAGTCACTCTCCATTGCGTCAATCAGAGACTGCAACAAGTCCCTTTTCTTGCGCTCCTTGAACTTTTTGGAAAAAAAAAAGAGAAAAAGAGTACAACTAAGTCGTAGCAATTTCTATATGTGTTTATAAACGACAATTCTTACCGCTCGGCAGTTACGTTTTTCCCCTACTCTATGTCTTGGCTGTCCTCCTCTCTATTTACATTATTAATAGTTTGAGCTCTGTGCATGTTTAGACAGCAGGACGTCAGTCAACCCCCAACGGGCGCATGGCGTCTCACTGTGGATGACAACTTTAGCCAGTGCAGTACCACCTCTAGCCTGGGGATTTTAAGAGGGACCATGAAATTATTTTTAGCTTCCTCCTACCTCCCTGCTCCTAAACTCAAAAGCGAAATAAGAAATCACGCGGTCGTGACGTAGTATTTCACCGAACCGGAAGTTCTCACAGCCGTCTGAGGGTCGGCGGGGTTGAGCCGCGTTTCTTTCATCGACGTAGATAAGAACGCTGCAAGGCTGCCGAACTCTGACGGTGCGTTGGTTTCTGGCATGCGCATGACTCCGAGCTTGCCGCCGCGCTTTTAAGCATACCGCGGAACTTGTCATTCGCAAGTGATGATACACGTCCCGTCACAGGCCCTCATTGGCCCCTGAACGCGAATTCTAAATCTTCGTTCGACGGATTGATTGGTTGACGCAGAGCGCATACGTCCGAGTGACGTAGTTCTCGGTGTCCAATGCGCGAGCTGGGTTCGGCTGACGTTCTTGGGTACCGCGGATGCATCATTGTGGAAAAGGCGGGGAGCGTCTCAAAGGAAAGGATGATAAGAAATAGTCCGGCTACACTTTGATTATCTCCAGTCGAGAAGCAGGCTTCGACTTCTACCCGCGTGTACTTGTCTTTTCAGTCCACTAACGATATGCGATTAGTAGAAACTCAACTTCATATTCATTTATTCCGTAACCCAGAATCTACTTCTTGGCCTTTAACGCTTGCATCAGGCAGTAGTGATATAAGAACGCACGCCGGCACGACGCTCATCCAGATCAAAAAGCGGGCAGGGATGGGGATTTAAATCGAGATACCAGAGTTCAGCGCTGCGCACATTTATTGCATTATATACGTCGCACTGAAACGAAGTGAA
>JAZHYW010026005.1:0-17675 GCA_037355805.1 Ixodes ricinus | reverse complement strand
CAAATCATCCTCCCCGCAAAAGCAGCCCTCCCTCACCCCTGACTACCTTAATTATTTTTATTGCGAATGCAAGGAGCATTTTTTCAAAGCAGGACGAGCTGTTATCTGCTGTCCACTCATGTTCTGTAGACATGGTTGTATTCAGCGAAACCTGGCTAAACCCAGAAATTCCAGATACCGAAATAATCTTAAGCAACTCATATTTTATTGCCCAGAAAAGCAGTATAGAACGCCGTGGACGAGAAGTGTTGATCGCTGTCACAAATGGTCTACGCGTTCTGAATCATGATAAAATATCAAGTTTTAAAGGTGTTTGGGTCAGGATTAAACTGCCTACAGTTCACATGCTCGTCATTGCATGTTATAAACCCCCTGACCTGTCTGATGTTTCGCTTTTGCTTCATGAGTGTTTAGAAAACCTTGCACAGTTTTATCCAAATGATATCTATGTAATTACAGGAGACTTTAACTATCCTCAGAAAGAATGACCGGTTTTTCCGAATCTCATATTCTTTGAGACGTGGCATAACCTTTCCAAACAAAGTCGCGACTTCGTCGACGTGATAAGCGCATTTTCCCTTTCCCAAGTGGTTGACCAGCCAATCCGGAACTCAGCTTACTTGGATCGTTTCTTTACTTCTAAACCTGATTCTGTAGTTCCGGGTAATATTGTGAAACCACTTAGTGATCATGTAGCTATAAACGTTAGATTAGCTATCCCAATTGAAAAACACAGTCCACTGATCAATTGTATCTACAATTACTCTGGAGCGAATGTACAGGGTCAAAACCTGCATCTGTCGAAACCTAGAAGGATTTTCAAGGGCATACAACGTAGACTTTCACTCTAGAACAGTGGAAGAAAATTTAAAATATTTAAAGATAAGATGCTTGAGTTATGCGATCAATTCATTCCAAAAGTAAATATTCGGTCCTCTACTACTAAACAAACATGATTTTCAAACTATATTAAGAAAACTCATCAACGAAAAGCAGAGACAATTTCGACAGGCTTAAATATCGCGTTTTTTTATTGCTTTATTGCGTTTGTAAAGTACGATGAAATCCTACCAAATGTGTACAAATTAAATAAAAAAGCGAGCAATAAGCTCTTTAATGAAAACCTACGCGGCCGTATAAAAACTTACCCGCAAACATTTTGGAACGCAGTTAACCCCAAGCACACTTCCAATCCCTTTCACTATACTGATTCTTCGGAAGACGAGCTCAATGCTGTTGACGTGTGTGAACGATTTGGCAATTTCTTTAGTGAAATGTTCTCTGATGAGACCTTTTTCTTGCCAGTTATTTTACCTGAAGATATTATACTAACTCAAATTGCTCCAATTATTATATGTGCCACTGGTATTCAGAAACTAATAGAAAATCTTTCAACAAATTTAGCTCCAGGCCCTGATAATATTTCAACGAAACTGCTTAAGCTCTGCAAATATCAAGCTTCCAGTCTTCTGTGTATAGTTTTCGAACAATCCTTACATACTGGTAAAATTCCTTCCAATTGGAAAGAAGCAAAAGTAAGCTTAATTTTTAAGAGCGGTCAAAGGAATGAGTTGACGAATGGTAGACTAATCTCTCTGACAAGTGTACCTAGTAAGCTGATATAGCATGTAATTTTCTCAAATATTATGAATTATTTGTCGGTAAACAACTTGCTCTTTGTAAACCAGCACGGTTTCCGGCGGCATCATTCTTGCGAAACCCAGCTCTTTGAATTTGTCAGCAGACCTCCATTAGAACCTTCACTCCAAAACTGAAACCCATGCAATGTTTATCGACTTTCAAAAAGCAGTGGACAAATACCGCATCAACGACTTCTTCTTAAATTACGCGCTTTGCAAACAGAACCATCAGTCATACTGTAGGTATCGAAATTCCTCGTCGACCACTCGCAAAGTGTCTGCTATGAACACGAATCCTCATGTCATTGGAAAGTAAAATCAGGAGTACCACAGGGAACTGTGCTGGGCCCACTATTTTTCCTTTGGTACGTAAACGACTTGTCCGCTACTATTCAGTCCACCATCCGTTTGTATGCCGATAAGTGTGTGATTTATAGAAACATATCTAGCATTCTTGACTGTACTGAGCTTCAGAACGACTTAATTACAATTGAAACATGGTGTCTAATGCGTCAAATGAAGATAAATATTTCAAAAACGAAATTTCTCAACTTTTTGTACTAAGACCAAATCCAGCAGATTTTAACTCACACTCCCTTTGATAAGGTTCTTGAACATGTGCATGCATATAAATATATTGGGGTTCATTTCACATTAAACATATCTAGGGAAGCCCAGATCAATCACTTAAGTGGAATAGCAAATCAAAGCCTCGGTTTTCTAAGACGAAATCTTCACTTGGCCAACCAGGAAACAAAACTTGTAGAATATACCGGCCTCGTTCGATCTCAGCTTGAATAAGCTTCTTTAATATGGAATCTACGTCAGTTTTATTTGACGCAAAAACTAGAATCAGTGCGAAGCACAGCCACAGGCTTCATTATTAAAAACTGCACGCGCACAAGCATCACCTCTCTAATGGAAAAACTCGGACTACCACCTCTTGCAGACGGAAGGAAAATCTAAAGACTTGCATCATTACATACTTTGTATTACCACTGCCCATCGAAGAAATAACTGTATTTCGGGGCTGCGTTAAATATTTCCGCGCGTTCTGACAATTCGCAAAAACTTCATTTGGTCATTCCATGAACGAACATTTTTAATTTCTCACAGTTACACATAGCTACATACGAATGGCACATTATCAGGCACTTTAAACAAGTGCCTGATAATATAGTAATCATTCAAGAACCCTCTGGTTCTTTAAAGGCCACAGGTTAGCGGCTTTACTGCACTGGCTAAATTTCCCATCTACAGCTGGGAGACTCGTCGCCGGTTGAGGCAGACCAAGTTCTAGGCTGTATAAACATACACACAACCAAATCTTTTTTTTTAGTAGAATACGTGAACTTGAGCCCCATACCCAAACGCAGCACAAAAATATATGTAGTCGTAATATACACGGAATCATAAGATTATCTCCTCTGTGGCCTTGGGCAAAATTGCCGGAGTGTAAGGTATATCTAGGAGGGCTGTAACTTTGAAAGAAAAAAACATGACACAACATATATTTATGAACAAACACCAAAGTACAGCGGAAAGCTATCACTATAAATTTCAGTGAAATTGAAGATACCTTTTATAATTTCTGCTTGAAGTTTGTTTAATTTGTTCTTAAGATGAAGTTTAGAGTGCCGACTTACGAAGGTGGCATCCGCCAACTTCGTTCCGTTTGCAAGACTGAAAAACCGGGCGTCGCACTTTCGCGGACCTGCCAGTCACTGGACTCTGCTAATCTTTTTGTGCCGACTACGTATCAAACCTGCCAACCGTTCTTCATAATCTTTACACATTCTTTACAATCTGAATTGCGTGTTTGTCTTCTTTCTTGGGTTGCTTACCGTCAACAGGTTACCAGAGTCGAATCTGCTGCAAGGCTTTCCGATATCGAAATCCGTATCGTCATGGCCACCCAAAGTGTTGATCCAAAACACGGCCATTGAAAACGACAACGCCAGCGACAGTCCCGCGAATAGGGACAGCCGTTCTTGTACATAGTTGAGGGCATTTACCTGAGTAAAAATTGTAAAGATTTATTTTATGAATTGTTTTGGCAGGCACTGAAAAGGAGATATTATTGAGGTAAATGAGGTGTAGAAATGTGCAAATGTTTACAAATTTACAAGCGCGTGTAAACAGCAATATGATCACTCCAAATACATAATAATAATAATAATACTTCATTCAAATAACAAATTACGAAGACAATTTCGCTGGGCTACATAAGCAGCGTCCTGCTTGTGCGAAGGGCGGGCGACCAGCAACAATACATGTACAAATGAGCTCGTTGTAAACAGGTAAATAAAACGAATGCATACTCAGTGCAAACAAACAAATATAACGAATGTATGCTCGATATACGGAAAGAAAATGCAACGAATTCGTACCAAAAAAAAAATTCAACATAAAAAAATATATTTTGAGAAAATTTTGATCAATTAGACATTCAGCCGCATAGCACACTAGGCCAAAAACAATCAGTCAAGAACAAAGTTACAAAATTACGAAATTGGCAATACATTCTTTTCACAATTTTGAGGAACATCGAAGTGGCACTATCCCTTTAGTTCTTTTAGATCATCCTTAAGGAGCTCAGGTACATTAAAGACTGGTATTTTATTGAATCAGAAAGATAGACAAACACATTTACATCTTTTTTCTGTATTTTTTATACACTGTATTGATCTTAAACCTCTACGTGCGCCGTAATTGTTTTTCCTTGCGAGCCTCAAGTTTAAAAGTAGAATCACAATAATTTATAAACGTAACATATATTGACAGGTAAGAAACGGTTACTAGTGCATACCTATTGCTATATTACCCAAGCATCAAGGAGAATGCAGGGATTGGTGTTCCACGCGCCCCACGTGCTGGAAGCGAAATGAGGCTTTCTCTATCAGCGTTTTTCGCTTCCTAATCCGGTAAGAACGGGACAAAGGGACCCCTCTGTGCTGTCCTTGGACGTCCACACCTCTCTAGGTATCCTCTTTTTGAACTACATTACAAAAACAGCCATTTTCGCAGCTCGCGGGCCAGGGGGACAGGATGGGTTGGTTAGAGGAGAGAGGGGGGGGGCTTTCAAAGTCAAGCCGTCCACTGATAAGCGGACCAGAAAGACGAGCTTTTACTTTAGTTTTATTTAAAAGTAGAACTATATCGCGTAAGCAGATGGGTGAAAAGGCTTCCTCCACAGTGCCATCTGCATTCTGGAAAAGTCCTATCGGAGATGAAATTCTACTGCGATATCCTCTTAAGACTGCAATTTTCAAAATCCGGCAACATGTGCACCAAACTCATGACAAAATATGCATAAGACAAACACAAACGACGCCCACTCGTCTCGCAGTACACGATCAGCTAAAAGAAAAAAAAAATCCTTGGACACCGGGGATTCTTGGTTAAAATATGTTACAGAGAAATATATAACAATATGTTATATCTTCTGTAATATATGTTACAAAAGATAACATGTTAATACGGTATATCTTTTAAAAGAACTACATAAGACAGAATCCTTCGTTTTTGCTTCGCGTTAGATCAAGTACTTAATACATGTAACCAAAGCACTTTCTCTCGTAGAATAACTCAACATGGCGGACGCTCCTCGTGCGCGACTTCGCTAGATATGGTGGTGCGAAAGTCCCTCCCTTCGGTCGAACACTCCCAGCATACATCGCTGTCTGGAAGCATCGCTGGAAGCAACGCGTTACAAGCAACAACGTTATTGGTAAGCCGTTCGGTTTTTTTTTTTCGTTTTTTTAGTAACGCATTAATGTGCGTGTCATATTTCAAGATAACTAATGAACAGTCGTTGTGTTACGGAATTTCAGCACTTGTGTATTGTATTACGTTTCTCGTTACGCGTTACGTTTGATTAAAGTTAGTCACGTGTTTGGTCTCTCTACAGGGCCATCGGGACTTCGCTCGGTTCTAAAAGTTTCATAAAACAAGTACGAAATAAATCTTCGAAATATGTTGGTGACACTTCTGTTATAGTAAGAGTTTTATCCGTTTCTAAATTCACCCACCTGATAATACTGATATCAGAACTAACACAAAACTAACGCAAAATTAACGCTAGTTGCATGTGAGTAGAAGTTGTAACGTAACTTCGTTATATTTGCGGGACGCTCACGAATCTCAGAAACGTTTCGTGTCTTCGACGAACTAAAAAGTAGCCCTATTTTGTTACCTGTCTTTGTAACGGGCACATCATTCAATTGAATGCGCCTTATTAAGTTGGGCTAAGTCTAGCGTTAGATCGCGCAACCTACGGTCTTCTACGAACGTTTGTCAGCCTATGTGTACGTGTGGAAAGAAAAACGTTTAAAACAACTTTAAAAAATATAAACAAAATAAAAATGCACTTCGCGCTTTAAGTGCCTTACCAATAGATGAGAATGCACTCCGTCTAGCTTTTTGTTGTTGTCCTTTTTTCACACACATTTATTCTTCAATAAAATTCTACTAGTTCAGCCTCATCAAGTAACGTGAAAAAGCTCGATGACGCCCAGTCTAAACTCGACCATAAATCATCCATTGTTGCTCGCCAAAGGCGCTGCCCGAACTAGAGATACAGGCTCACAAGTGCATTAGGTTTCTCACCACTGACACTTGGTAAGGGTAAGAAGCTGTGACGTAGACACTTGGCCCTGTGATTAAGCATTTATATCTGCGAAGGGTAGCGTCGAAGTGGGTTCGGAGTATCACAGCATCAATCGGTGCACTCCTGGTGAGAGGAACAGAAAAGTATGGTAAGATATGAAGGGTATTTTATGTTAGGCTCTCCATATTCACTTTAACAAATCCCTTTAATCAAGAGTAATCCGGTTTGTGCTGGTGCCTTATAAAAGTAGGGAAATTTTATATAGGTGATCATCGTCAAGGTGAGTCGGTTTGTTAACTAAAGCTCGTTGATTCACTTTTTAATTATAGAAAATAAACATGTGGCTCAAATTTGAAACCTGCTAAGATTCATCGACAATAACCAAGACGGTACATGTTAGGAAGATTTGTAGTACGTGGAAAGTGCAGCTGGTGCGCTAAAGTTACCGCTCGTGCAACTGGTTTTAGACTGGCGGTGCAATTATAAAAGGAATATTAAGCGCGGTGATGTTTTCACTTGTATTTTCGCATCTCCAGCCTTAAGCCTGTTGCAGCAGTGTAACCTTCATCCCAACATCGCGCTTCCCACACGCTCCGGAACTTTCTAGAATATACTTATTTAGCAGTTTTCGATTGCGCTGAGAAAGTTCGTATAATTAGAAGCATCTGTTTCTTTTCTTACAATCTTCAAAAAAAGAATTAACAAATTTTAGTGTAATATTACTTTTTATTGCGACAATTGGCGCCCCATATTATACCCACGACCGTGTAACTCACCTACACAAACGGCAGTATTGTAGCATCCTCGGCTTTTTTGGAAACGTTTTGTAAATCCTTAAAAAGAGCAAGCTGTGTAGATCAAGCATTTCTTTGTCACATCACGCCCCCCCCCCCCCCTCCCCGAAACCGCGAAGAAAACAACCGAACTTGGAAAAGCACTGGCATGAAAAGCGTTCATGCGGGTCTTTCGCTCGTTCCTAACCACTCAGTGTATAGAGGAAAGCTTTGGCAGCCTTTTCCCCTTTCTCTCTTGCCCTCTTTCAGTAAAACGGTCTATAAATAAGCAGTTTCCACAGCGCTGATAGAATTTGGTGCGCCTAAGTCGTAGATTAAGCGCTGCTTCCGCCGAAGTGCTAGTTCTTCACTAAATTTCACGAATAGAACATAATAGACGAATACGGAACTGAACAGGAAACTGTTTCATGAAGCGAACTTGTGCCTTCACACTCAACGAGAAAGGTAACCTGCATCCTGCTTCGGAAACAAAAGGGCGCCTGCCTTGATGTCGCAGCAACAACTTCTTTGATACAGAGTCTGTAGTTTAGAATACTCTGAACTGGAACAAGCGACATGTTACAAGATTCTACCGGAATGTTTTACAAATTTGCGATAGCGACGATTTGCGACTATGGGAAAATTGTCGAGGGCTCGTACGAGTTTTTCTTGTCGGCACCACATAACCCTTGTGGATTTCGAAAGAGAAATATACCTTTTCCGAAATTCCGTTTGAGCACTCTGATTACTATCATCAACGGAGGAATGGCATATATGCCGTACTAATGGCGGCCTTCGAGTTACTCGTAAAGAAAGTGGTTAAAAATGCTCCTTAGCAGATGATGCGAGTCTTACACGTTTGAGACTTGAGTAGGATGCGAAACTGGAATCCGTTACAAGAGCTGCGTAAGCGCCCCTTCTAACTCGTGTACAGTCAATCTGTTGGCGGAACACAATCTCCTCTAACGCACCTTGATGTATAGAATTTTATGAAGTCCTTTATGTGAGTGTCCACTTTGTCCTGACAGGCTGTATATATTTCACCACATAAACTAAAACAGATCTGGGACGAAGTATAGAGTGAATAGCGTGTTCTCCTCTAGACTTGACTCGCAAATGTCGACATTCCCAATAAAATACTGCAGTACTACAGCTCCATTACCGCCATTAATACGCCAATAATTACACTGCTTATTTGAGGCACCAGATGACCCTGAATTTCTGAAAGGGTCTCGTGTTGAGCAACTATCTACGCAACATTATGCAGGCGTTGCTATCCCAGATATGCAAGGCGTCATTTTTGTCTGTACGAATAAAAAAAATATTTATAAGGGACTAGTCTATAGACCCATAAAAAAATACAAGCTTATTTTCATGTGTCTTGCAAATTTACTTTGGCGGCGGCCGAGACGTGGCACACTGCTGCGGACAAGTTACAGGGCAGAGTTTTAATTTAGCGGAGAGTATTCATGAGGTGGTGTGACGACAGGGGAAGCCATGACTTAAGGTGACACTAAGTTGTATTATTTTACCATGACGTAGCGTGGCATAGATGTTCCACTAAATCTAGTTGAAAAATAAACCCTCCGAGGTTATGGAAGAAATGTAAATGTTAAATATAGCAGAAATATTTCTTCACTAAGTTTTGCGGAAAAATAATGTGACGTTGTGACTGCTAGGACGTGACAATGTCACAACACTGCGATTCCTGAAAGATTTAGCAGGCAAAATGTTCTTATGAATTTAGTGAACAAACGAGATTAACTGCGACATCTAGCCAAAGATAGGTACCGCAGTTATAAAAACGGGGCAACCAAGAGGTGAACTGCGTACACATGACGCATGATCGGCTTGGATGTGACATTCGACTTCAGCAAATCATAATATTCGTGATGCTGAGGGATAATAAAGGGGCACAATTGTGGTTTCCGAGAGTGTCAATTTATGTTCGTGACTTACTCTACGCGTTCTATGCATAAAAATACCCTAGCTTACAATGATCCTATGCGAATTTTCTTGTCAATAACAGGGTCAAAGATCGCAAACTCCCTCATTTCTCTAATTTGGCGTGGAAACCAGAGGCCACCGTCGGACGTGCGACAGTCCATCGCGAGTGTTCGATTCCCGCGCAGCAAAGGGGCCGAACAATGGCGGGCTGATTTCCACTTTGTAGAAATCGCGCGAGGGAAGCGAACGCTCGCAATTAACTGTCGCACGATTGAAGGCATCCTTTGGTTTATTCGCCGAATTGCAGAAAATGGGGAGGGTCGCGATCTTTCATCTCGTTTGTCGATATAAATTTAAAATTAAAATGAATCTCTCGCAACTTCTCGTTCAATTAACGCAAGCGAGGAGGTTAAAAATATTAGGATGGACACTCCACCACAAGTTTGCGACAACTATGGCGCTGACATCATGCTTTCTCCTAGTACGTTTAACCTCTTTTGACGCGAGCCAGGCCAAGCGGAGTCAAATTCAGAAGTCAGAGGGAAATTAGGGAGGATGAGGAAGGCTCGAAGAGTTTACGAAATGCACAGGAAAACGCGCGATGGTCTGGGCAGTGCGCTCTTGCGCTCGGTGAAATTAAGCTCTTTGAAGGACAACGACCTTGCGTCCATGATTTTTCGAGGACTCTACACAACTTCAGAGGTTCAGTATAACATTTTACACAACTCTAAGAGAACAAACTGACGTATCGTCTCGTAAAAACGCGCGCTGGTCTTTGGAGTCGTCATCTAATCATTTCTCTGGGTGAAATAGTAGTGGTTGTAAGACCGATACAAATAAGTGCCTTATAAGATGAATGTGTTAAATAGTTTGTCAGCGAGTGTAAAACAAATACACTGTGGCAACTTCTCCTGAGGAATATTCGCCTCCATTCCCGAAAATACCTGATGCACTACCGATTTCCCCTAAGTCAAATCATATTAGTTTAAAAAATGAAATCTGTGTATAGGATATCAAAGGGCATTATAAAATTTTGGGTGAGAAGTACTTGTAATTTATTCTATAAGTGCATTGTATATTGTACTAGATTATTTCAAGTATATGGCGACCCGATGCGCTTATTACTTTACATGAAGTATATAAACCTTCATTTACTTTTACTTTACTCAAATTACCTTAGATTTGTTCTTTACCCAATACTCGAGTTATGAGCCATGGCCATAAATAGACGACAGCAGAAAGCACTTTAGTGCCCCTTAAAGTTGGAAATGTGCCGTGACGTTAAACAAACTCGGAATCGTCGAAACAAAATTCACAATCTTGATCATGCTCACAAAGACTCGCAAACAGAGAATTTGATGTATGCCTTCCAGGGAAGACAAGAAGGGCGTCTGAAGGGCGCCGCTTACCAAACATTCGCTTCACTTTCTGATTGGTGCCGTGAGATGGCGCAGCATGAAAGGATAGACCGCGAAGCACGTGAGTGCGCCTTCGCACGCCGCGTCAATGAGTTCACTTCTGCGGCCTATCAGCCTTTCTAATTCAGAAGAACCCAGACTGAACTCAGATAGCCGAGTCGGCAAAGAAATCGGCTCATAATTTTAAGCTGGTGTGTTGAAATCCTTTCGTAAGTAAAGTATTTATATGTTTGTCTATGTGTGTAAATTGTTTCGGCGTCGGTTTCGGTTTTAGCAGGCTGTTACAGCTGTATAGGCTGTAAAGAGTGCGGCTATAATTAATGTATAGACCGTAACTCTGTAACAGCCAGTTGCTACGGCGCTACAGCCTAAACAGCTAAAACATCCGGATGTTAAGCCGACATATTTGCAGCCTTTATAGCTTTTAAAGCCTACACAGTGATAGAGTCTATACAGTTACAGCCAATGCAAGCTATATGCTACAGCCCATAGAGCTGCGTAATACAACCTATACAGCTGGAACAGCCAGCTGTGATACCCAATACAGTCTATATATTCTTGCACGCATTACACTCACAACCTGTAAACCTTTAATAAGCGTCTGTCGCAGCCTATACAGTGTTACGTCCACTAGAACTACAGCCCCTACAGGTAAAACTGACGGCTGTTGCGGCCTATACAACGTTATACACTATACAGGTACAGCCTGCGCAGCTGAAACAGCAGGCTGTTACTGCCTATACAGCCTATAGAGCTTTAACAGCCGTCTGTTACAGCCCAAGGTTACAACCAAACGTTACATAACACCATGAATATCGGCTGATAAAGCACACTATGCGCTAAAAGCAAGGGAACTCTGTTAGAAAGCTATACATATTTTCCCAAGTCAAGACTCACTCAAGGAGTTCTTTCAAGTACTTGTGCACGATGCCCGTTTGTGGTGCGAACAGAGAGATTCCGAGGACGAGATATCCAGTCCTGTCTGCTTCTCCAGCTCTGTGCTTTTCCTGAAGAAACCTCAGTCTCTGTAGGAGAACAGCAAAGCAAAAATGGACGGGTTTTTCCTCCGTGCAATGTGGTCCTTGGAAACTTGTAGAAACGCTTGCACAAGCTTGTGTCTTTTTACAACCGAGTTTAATAGACCCTTTTCAAAACCCGATGAAGTAACTTTGGGGTAAACATTTCCTGGGCAGAAGTGTTTGATTGGATCCGAGCCATCACCAAGCGCTCATTGAGCCATCGTGTCCATTACATTCTCAGAGGAAGAAGCAATGGCTGACTCGCGAAATCGGCGCAATCATTTACAATATTGAGGCCATATTTGAAAAGGGTCTTTTGTTTATGGCGAAAAAATACACTGCCAGACTTGCGCCATCTCTGAGGTGGCTCCCTAACGGGATTTCATTAGCGATCAAGTTTTTCGGTATTTGCGAGAATAAATGTACAAAATATATATGTTAAATAGCCGTCAAATCAATGTAAAAGGTTTTAATAAAAAATATTGATGGCTGAAAAATCTGGATTTGAGTGGAGTGAAATAGAACGAACTTTTTTTTAAAGTGTTCCGATGGTTACACTTTGGCACGAAATAAACACAAGTGTACTGAAAGGTAGGAAAATAAAAATGTCGGAAAAATTTCGAGTGTTCCACGGCTACTCAATAGATGGCGCCGTGTGTTCTCCCGTTTCGTACCTGAAAACGCACGCTGCAATCCTTTTTTTACGTACATCGGAATATTTAATTTTTTTATTGGAAGGGTCAGGAGAGCTGCAAGCTTATTCGACTGCGAAGCACGCGCTCTGGTTTGCGGCTATGCAAGCTACAGTTGAAGAGATGACTGCTTACGTGGCAGATGTCACGCAAGTCTTCGTTGTGTAAAGGTCTTCAACTGAATAAATGATTGTAATATTCTTACATTATATAAATAATATTGCACGCAATTTTAGTCTTCCAGAAGTCTTTGAAAATACATTTTTACTTACTCTTTTTTTTTTTTTTGTGCTTGACAGTGTACGGCCAAATCTCACCGCCACTTTGAGCGGAAGTGTCTGCGAGGCGCGCTGGGACTCTACGAGACAGAACTTTTCTCACGTTTTGACCTAAACATGTCCTGAAAGCCCTTACCTTACTGGCGGAGCGATCTTGCGGCACACTGCTGAACACAACGAGGCAATTTATAGAATCGTGAAACTGATATGCCAAATTTTCAGTTAAACTACTTTTTCTCCATTTGCCCAACTCTACATGTCTTTGTGCGTCACTCTTTGGGAAGAATCAACTATGAGAACCATGAACTCGTGATCTCGAAATGCTCCACTAAACAAAATCCAAGATGTCCCCTAGAAATCTGAAGCGTGTATACTTTCCCGCAAAGCGCTCGGAAGGGCAAGTCGCTGCAAACTACGGAGGGAAGTCCGGTATTGACGAGGCTGTAGATATGTGCTTGGACATTAAAATGTAGACTGCGTATGAGACACTGAGCATGACGTAAGCACGTATGCAGGTTATGCTGGGTGCCACTACTCAGTCTATTATTTAAGGACCAAATATATTTACAGCCTCGCCATTCGCCGATCTCCGTTCATAGATTGTAGCGACTGGCTTTATCAGGTGCTTTGCGGGAAGAAGACGCACTGGATATCTTAGAGTGCATGTGAGGGTGTCAGCTGGACACACGAGTAGTTTTACTAAACTCAAATGACGGGGATAGTTCGTCATGCACTACACAAATAAGGGCAGCGCAAAGGACAGCGAACAAGTAAAAGAATGACACGGACTAGTGCTGACTCCCAACTGACGTTTAGTGAAACAACAAAGGAAGATGAAGCAGAGGTGCAAGAAAGTATCTAAGATGAGAAACAAATATTGAAAAACACGACAGAAATTAACCACTGTTTTTTTTTTACTTTAAAATTACAAAAAAACTAAAAAAGCGGCATTGGAAATTAAGAAGTTACACGAATATAAATCACATAAGAAATGAAATAAATAGGGAATGAAAACGCGGCAAAAAAACAAATTGCAATGAAAACCTACTTCAATAAAATGAAGGACAGGAAAATATAACAGAGATATTGTTAAAATTACGCTATTGAAAAAAAAGTTATCAGAAGAAAAAAACATTGTAAGTAGTGCAGTTCCTTCGCCGATAAGGCTTCCGACGGTGCAGTGTGCGTCTTTCCCCTTCTGCTGCTGTGACGTGCTACTCATAAATTTTGCTTGCACTTTGGTCGGTGAATTGCCTTAGGATTCGTGTTTGACGGAAAAAAAGAGGATCACACAAAACCTCGTAGTTGGAGAGCCAGATGCCACGCCGGTGGCTACTTCTGAGACAGTGAATGTTCTCTCAATCTCATATTCAAATACCGGCCTGTCTGACACACGCACACCTTCCCACACGACGAAAATATTCTCGTCTACTACGCCTTTGAGGCAGTTCACAAATCTATTGGCATGCTTGACATGGCATTCTTCCATATTCTCGTGTTGAGGTTTGATTTTAGAGCAGGGTCGCTTCAACTAGTCAGCGCACAAGGCACCATACTGACATAAAACCTATTCCAATCAAATCAAAGCGTTTTCTTTTGAAAAACCGGAATGAGTCCTAGACAAAAAGGTGATATGAAACAGCTTGGCTGTGCCTGGGACCCTTGTTAAGTTCGCAGCGGCTTTGGTGATAATCTATTCTGCTCATATAAACATATAGTGTAGTATAAATGATATAAACGTGACATAAAAATGATATAAAATGAAAGATATTGCGATACAAATGTATCGCGATAGTATGTTAGAGATGAATTTGAGTATCTGTATCTTTGTTGCGAGATACATTTGAAGAAGGTATTTGTATCTCAGTAGTGAAACACATTTAAGATGTACCGCTTGTATCGTGATACTTTGCCAGACTTAGATATCTCGCTACATTTGTTGTGCTTTTTAAGATAAATTTAAAAAAAAAATAAAAAAACATCTGTTTGGTGCAAGTTGCTTCATAATTAATAGTATGAACCCGCCTATAGTTAAATCTGTGGTATTAAAAAAACGTTACCGGCAAGAATAACAAAATGAGCTCCTCTCTCAAAGCCCTCCACTGGATGAAGAAAAGTATCGGTCCTTTTGTCCAACGTCCCCACACTATGGGTGACTCAGAATCTTATAATAGGAGAGTTTGAGATGCGAACTCACGGTTAAGTAGGGTTCGTTTCGGGCAGACGCCCTTTGCCAAGCATGGCACGCCGTCTTTACCGTTCTGTAACTATGTGGTTCAATGGGCGTGACATGATTTTCTTTAGCGGCATTAATGATCAATAAAGAGTTCGACGTAATATGAAGAGCATAAAATGGAACAAAAAGGAGCACAACCATAAATTACTATTCGTGATTCGCCACGATCTACCCCTTACCCACCTAGCACCGTTCTGCATCAAGTGTACTTCTATAGGCATAGGCGTAGACTTCGGAGGGGGGCATCAGGGCTCGTGCCCCCCCCCCCCCCGCCGGTGAGATTCGGGAAGAAGGGGAGCCCCCCCCTTCCCTCCACCGGGCTTAGGGCTATGATCCTTACCGAGACGCTGCTTACGTGGCATGTGACGAGCTTCTAGTAGTGGCATGTAAACAAAATAACAACCACGTTGTCTTTTTCAACAAAATACACGGGAAATGGAATCCCAGCGTGCTCGTTAGCTTCAATCTCCAGTTCTGGCGAAGAGGTAACGCGCAGCACCTACCCCCCCCCTCCCTCGGAGAACTTCTCAGCCGCCTCCCCTCCCCCCCCCCCGGGGAAAATGGAAAGTTTAGCCGCTGCTATAGGTGTCTTTATCTGTATTCCGGAATGCTTTTTCGCCGGTTTCGCAGAAGTATCTCAGGCATAAAAAAAAAATGCATCTCAGTATCTTTATATCGGGCCTTAGAACGCATGTATCTCAGTATTTGTATTCCTAAATACTATTTGGAGTACCTCTGTCAAGCCCTGTGATGCGATAAGCTGCGTTAAGAAGCAACTATGATATAACAGCGCAAGTCTTGTTTGTTGATCGTGCATATGTTTATGTTATTTGTGAGGCATTTATCATGCCTCTCTGCTGCTCATGATGATATCACATGTACATATACACTACAGCGCACAGTTGCAAACAACACTCACTCCTTACACACGAAAAATAAAAGCAAAATTTAAAAAAACCGCGCTGACTGACAACTCGTTTTTATATATACTTTGTCTTCTTCTACCTCTTGCACTACCGAATTTCCCGAATCACGCGCACCGATCTCCTAGACGCCTAAAATATTTTTCTTTTTCTCTCTGACAGAAAAAGATAAAAATTTTTAGGCGTCTAGGAGATCGGTGCGCGTGATTCGGAAATTCGGTAGTGCAAGAGGTAGAAGAAGACAAAGTATATATAAAAACGAGTTGTCAGTCAGCGCGTTTTTTTTGAATTTTGCTTTATTTTTCGTGTGTAAGGAGTGAGTGTTGTTTGCAACTGTGCGCTGTAGTGTGTGGTAATAGAAATAGTGTTTAAGTAGTCTATGGAAGATGTATGTGAGAAACGAATAGAACAAAAAGATGGTACTCAATGAATCCGTTCAACAGGTATTATTTTATACTCCAAAAATAAAGAATTTTTATTGTTTAAAGACGTAACGTTAACAAGATTTCGTGATATATCGCCAATTGCCAAAATTAATATATCGTAATATAAAAGCGATATCATAACATATCGTGAAGACAGCTTCTAGGCCTAACGCACGTCTGCATTTCAAAACGTAATCCCCATAACTTTCATACTTTATATTTTATCATCATATCATCATCACCTCTAGACTCGTCACCGCGGGCCCTTATGATACTGGCTGTTGCCTTCCTGCGATGCCGCGGCTCTCCATAGGCAATACGGATCATTATCATTATTAACATTAATATTTCATTTTGTAGAAAAATTATGCTTTAAGATCTGTTTTGCTGTACTAGCCAATGAACCACGACGCGTTCTTCGATAAATCAACACGACACAATTAAATATTTTACATATTAGTGCTGTGTATCATTCAATATATGAATGAAAAGGTAAACTTGGTATGAGCCTCACACGGATATATAGGATTTGCTGGATTGTATTTTAGGACAATCATTTGTGCTGTCTGTGTTACCCAGATCCAAGAAAAGCTATTCCTATGCGACTCGGCACATTCCATACCCCCCAGAAGAGGAATTCTGACCAATTGTTTAAAGAGTGGTGTCAGTACGCAGCCTGAGAGAGCTTTAATAACCAAATCCAGCGACTGCAAAGTTCGGGATACACCGTGTTCATTTTATGGTTGTGGCAGAAAGTATTTTAATGCTTGGTGAAATATGAGTGCGAAGCAAGAAAAAGGGAAGCCAGGCAGCCATAGTGTCGTAAGTGCATTGCGGCTCACGTAACTTGAAAAATGTAGCCAACATATTTGATGTCATGGTGGTGCTACCAAGTAGGAGTTTAACCCTTTCCCTACCATGGACGACCTGGGTTTGTCCACACTGTTTGTACCGCTCTCCCCGAAGACGAGCTGGGCTCGTCCACGTTGATTCGGGCTCCAATACGCTACCATGGACGAACTGGGCTAGTCCACGTGTTTCTAGTTAGCTTTGCCGTGGATAGATGGCGCTTCACGGAAAATAAAAACATGGTAAATTTCTGAATTTGGTGTGGAAAATTGCTCCAACGCAGGCTACAGGAGATTTAAAAATTACGGTAACATCTTTTAGTCGCTGCTCTCATAGTGACGATCTTGCATCAAAATTGGGGCAAAAACGAAGATATTGTGACGTCTCTTCAGATTCGGAAGACGAGGAAATGAATCTTTCATCGGACAGAAAGAGCGATGTATCTGAGTTATTGGATTTTAGCTCAGACGACTTCGATTTCGATGATGACATCGTGTCGGCATTGGACTAGTAGAATCAACGTAAAATCCCCCTCCTGCCCCTCAACGTTTACCGTTCACTTTGTGTGCAATGTGATGTGAACTGTTTGCGGCAATACAGTGAAGCCGAACTTTAGTCCCCTTTTCTTTTGCAGTGTGTTCAAAGATCTCTCATGCAATACATTTTTGGCATTTTTTGCGCCTTTGTATTGCATACTAAATTTTTTGAGGCACATAAAAAAATCAATATTTTGAAATCGTTTTTTTTTTAATATTTGCTGTAGGCAAAGGGTTAAGTGTGTAAACTTCCATAAAGGCGTAGTACACGAGATTCTCTTCTGGGGTGGGAATGTGTACGCGTGCCAGACTGGCCATTGTGTGAATATG
>JAZHYW010026004.1:0-28270 GCA_037355805.1 Ixodes ricinus | reverse complement strand
TGGTTTCGGAACATACTCCTTCCATCGCCGGAGATAAAATCGGTGTGTTGCGATCTTTGATTGTTTTTTTTATAGAGAAATCGGCCGCGTATCGTCATGGTTTAGTGATTTTTAGGATGCTTAGAGCCAGCAGAGGAGATCTCAGAAACCTTCTCAGACAACCTTTAAGGGAAGCTGAGACATGTCCATTAAACCTTCTTCAAACCGGATAATCGAAAGGAGGTTTCCACTGGAGGGGTTTCAACTTTATCCCAACCATCATATGCACCAGAAGAAAAGAACTTTATTTTCAATTCTGGTAGATGAATGGCGGAAGCAAGGGTAAAAAAGTTGCATAACAACCTCACTTGTTATCTGTGTTCCATGAACCTTTCCTTACTCACTTGTAGTTTCATATAACACAAATAACATCAAATTATACACAGCAACAGCATATAAACACTACAATTATTTAATGGCAAATTAATGCAATGGTAAATGAACATATTTGCTAAATTCGCATTAGCTAATTGCACACCAGCTGAAGAAATGCCTTCGATGCTACTTGCACGTTTGCCAGGCTCTTCAACCGAACTTAAATTCTTCCACGTAATATCAGTGCGACCTATTGATGACGTAAAAATTCCCGATAGTAACACTCATTACCCTTTCTGTGATTTTTTGTAGCTGGTCTACGAAAAATCCTTTAAAGCCTGAAGGCGATTGCAGATATATAGTTTCCACAAACATTTTAAATTGCACGTTTTTTACGTGTGTTCCTCCGACTAAATATATTGCTATCCAAGCCTTTCGAGTACGTTTCTGAATCTTAATTAATTAGCAGGGAAATTATTCGTCTAGGAATCCATAACTCGTTTTAAAATAAATTGTACGCCTTATCTGGTTCTTTCTTTTTCAGAATATCGTCCCAATTTGCGTTGGCAATATTCTGTGCAAACGTCTCCAAACCGCCCGACGTAATACATTGAACTGAGACAGCGGATGCTAACGCTCTATTTTTTTTAGTAATTATTCTTAGCGCACATAAAAATAAGGTCATATCTTAGCACTGCAGATATTTCACGGCTTTCGTCGTAATTTGTAATTAATAATAAACAAATCAATCGAGGTTTCGGAAATAAAATTTAACCTGGTGAGCAATTTGATAACGAAGAACAACCCTATGCGGCTAATAAATTTTCCAGTTCTCTTTTTTAAAACAATATTGGCAAGCACGTCGATGTCAACATTGACTGAATAACACTTACTACGGAAAATTAGGCCCGCTAAATAGATGCGGCGGGGTAACAACGATACAACCCTCTCCCCCTTTTTTTTTTTTGTTTCAACAGTTTAATCTAAACGTTTTTTGTTGTTGTTTTTTGCGTAAAGGCACAGCATGATTGTTACTCTTCAAGGCGGCAAGAAAGTGGCATTGTAACAAGATTTACGTTTGTACACGCTAGAGGACCGTTGGATATTTCGGCTAATTTTCAGGGTCGCCAGTCCATATTTCCGAAGGGGAAGCCCCTCATGAGTGCGGCCGGCGTCAAGTGCCTGTCAGCGTTTCGGAGAGAATATTGAACGGCACTCAGCTGCCCCTGGAGCCTGGCCATGGATGGTCAGCCTCTACGCAAAAGGAGACTTCGTGTGCGGTGGAACGCTCATCAGCGACCAGCTCGTATTGACGGCGGCTCACTGTGTCTGGTACGCACTGCCGTCTTATCTTCATCCAACTACACTGAGTGTTGTACCAAATTTCAGTGAACTTTTTGAAGCTCGCACGTGTATTCTGGCCCCGGTACATTTTCGAATTGCAGACCTCCGCCTAGACGTGTTTAAAAGCTGAAATTTTATGCGGTGTGTGCTAGAAAGGACCTATTTTTTTCTAGATCGTCCATTATGTTGAGATGTAAGGAACTTTGTGAATGACATAGTACGTTAACGATGATTTAAGTATAATGCAAACTTCTTTGTGAGCTAATCTTTGTTAGCTAAGCATTTTCAATTGCGAACCTTGGTCATCACCATTTGCTCATATGTGTATACTCACCACATCTTCACCCTACTATTACGCAGCGCCGTGGGCTACCTCGGCATAAGCCACTGGACTTTTTCCGGCATCGCGGTGGTCCTCGACCAAATAATTATACAAATACAAAAAGTAAAGCGGGAATTTGCAAAAGTATGCTCTGTATGATATTATTTTAGGTGCGAACTATGCACCGGGTGTTTACTAGGATCCGGAAAATACGATACTTCGAAATCTCATGATTTCTCTTTCTTGGGCCAACTTCAGCCAGCAAATGGTCAAGCGATATCGCACCCGAAATATCAGGATGTGTAATTGGAAGAAAGAAGGCGCCAACCCCTTTTGCCGCGGAGACCACGGGGACCAATTAGAGTGTGATACCAGTTGTTAATTGTTTTATCGAAATTGGGGCAGACCAATAATGGACCTTTTTTCAAACGTCCATCACGTAACGTCGGCGGTCGCCATTGCTTGGACACAAAATCTATTTTCTTGCTTCCAAGTGCCATTATTATTTTATTTCTTAGTGTATGCATATGCGCTTCCTGAGATGTTCTAATATAGTAATTGTGTATATAATTGACTTACACAGGGTGTTTCTTTTGTTGTTGTTGTTGTTGTTTTTGCTGCACCAGACGTTTAAATTAAGGAGGAAAAAGTTATATGAATGTTGTTTTTGTTCTTTGTTTATATGGCCTGGCGGACTTAAGCTCGAAATATAAACATCACTATTATCCAGCTAATTAACTCAAATTTTTTACTTAAAGTTTAGCTACTGTATTTAAGATCTCTATGTTTATATCACAAACTTTGAGGCGGCCGTATGCCAAGACAGTTCTATTTTGTAGAATTCGCATAATCAGCCCCTGTTCGGCGATTTTCGTCTCTGAATTTTGCCTTTTATCCGGCTAATGTAGCGAAGTTCGGTTATAGCGTCCGCTTTCGCGGATTTGCCGGATTAACTGGAGAAGTCAGATTAAGTCGAAAATTCGGGAGCAGATACCTTGGAACACGGAGTGGTCACGCGAATTCTAATAAAATAGAACAGTCTTGGCATGCGACCGCCTACCTCAACGATTGTAATATTAACATATATTCTAATTACAGTAATTAAAAGTTTAATGAATTTTTATTTAGTTAGTCTGATAATAGTGATTGCTATATTCTCATTAATGACCGCCGAGCCATATAAACACGCTGTTAAAATCGCATTCATGTAAGTTTTTCTCCCTTTACCTAAACATTTAGTACGGCTAAAAAACACACCCTGCTTAACGACCCGTTTGTAATGCCATCCGGTGCTGTGGGTAATAGAATAAGTAAATAAATAAGTGTGAACGTATCCGAGTTCACGCCGAACACTGTCACAGCCCTGGTGTCCGATACTTGCTCAGACTACGTGATCAAGCAATGCCAAAAAAATAAGGGCGCGGAATTTTGAAAAAAAAAAGGGGGGGGGTTTATTGGTGTTTGAATACATCACAAGGCGATATACTGTCAGGGGCTCCTGGTGGTATAGACGATTGTAAGCAAGGCGACTGGCCGCCGCCATGTCTTTGCTCGTGCGGACAAGCTCGCGAAAATGCAAGCTTGCCAAGGATTTCGTCGTTTACCCTGAGACTGGGGGGTTTTTAGAAGAGCAAAAGTGACAGAAAAACAGACAGGTCTCAAACTCAGCTACTAGTTTATTTCAACAACCTCCTCTTATATAGTCCATTCTCGTCGTCACCAACCAATCACAAACGACCTTGTCCTCTGCACCGAGACTTTACAAGTTCCACACTATCACTAAAGAAGCGGCCACTTCCAACGTTTCCAAGTGAAATGTTCTATCAGACGATATGGCACACAAAGACTTCAATCAACGCCTTTGTGTCCTCACAATACACAGGACAACAGCCCACACCACATCCCACTCAACACAGGTCACCTCCAAAATAACCCCACAAACAATACACACCAGACGGACACTTCCAACGTTTCCAAGTGAAATGTTCTAGCAGACGATATGGCACACACAGACTTCAAACAACGCCTTTGTGTCTTCCATAATACACAGGACCACAGCCCACACCCACATCCCACTCAAAACAGGTCACCTCCAAAATAACCAGGGTAAACGACGAAATGGTTGACTTCCACCAGCTAGCCTGTACTATGACTCTTTGTTTGCCAAGGATGTTCAAGCGCAAGCTGCACACGCTTACACGCACGGGGCACTAGTCGGGGCGCCATGCATGCAATTGTCTATATAAAACTGTTTAAAAAAACTGGCAGTGACCTTTATCTTTAACGTCCTGGGAATTGGTGCGGGAATCGGTGTGTTCCACGGCATATATTTTTCGGCTAAATTGTAGCGGGAAACTCAATGGGTGAATAGGTCACGTGACACCAGGTCATGTGACGTCGATTTCCCGGGCTAAATTAGCGGGTAATTGTATTGGTGTTTAGGTCACGTGATGTCAATTTCCAGCTAAATCTAGTGGGGAAACTGAATAGATGTTTTGGCCACAAGACGTGAATTTTCCCGCTCAATTTAACAGGACAACTGAGTTGAAGTATAGGTCGCGTGCCGTCCATTTCCTCAAAGTGTATAGGTCACGTGACTTCAACTGACGTCACGCGACGCCTCTTTCCCCGCTAAATTTAGCGGAAAATGGACAGACGGACCGACGGACGGACGGACGGACAAAATTTTGGGATTGCGGGTAGCGTTGAAAACAATTTTATGCTTACAAACCTTTCTAAAATCACGTGTGTATTATACGAGAACTTCGGATATAGTACGATAAATTTTCACGCGGGAAATCGTCTGCAGATAGAAAGGAAGACTGCGCGAGCCTCGAACATTGTAATAAATGAGTTCTCTGCGTCTGTCCTCCTGCTCCAGCGAACATATATACTTGAAGATCTCGTTTGTTCCGCCAGAGCCGCTATCAGGGATTTCCCCAGACCCCCCATAGTTTTCCTAAACACCCCCGCTTAAATCTAAAAAAAAAAATATATTTTTTTCAGATTAAGTAGAAAACACCACCTCTCAAGTTTATATATAGAGAAAGGGAAACATACATTACGGGTATGAGCATTTGGTTAATAGACGTCTGTAATTTAGCTGGTGGACTAAAAAAGAAACAGTTTTATATTTTATCTAGCCTCGCCTCGCATCGCCCCCCCCCCCCCGAGCCATTGGGACACCCCCCCCCCCTTGATTAGAATCCTGGGGAAACCCCTGGCCGCTATACACTCGTGCCTTCTGCACTCTAAGAGACACCTGTGAGCTCGCTTTCTTGCAGAACACGCAAGCAGTCAATCACTGAAGAGAACAAGTATCTCAGCGAATGACGAAGCGCAGAATACGATTAGAGTACAAAAGTGCAAATTGCGCAGGGGCGAAAGATTACCCGCTCACTCTTCCTATACGTGCATGGGACCCTTCCATTGTTTGCCGTGACTGGCTGCCTCCGTGTTCTGCAGGAAAGCGGACTTAGATACTTTCTGTAAACTGGGCACGCTATACATTATTATCATCAAGGAAGTCGTGTGTTTCGAAATAACCACGACCACTGCAATAGTCCTAATGCCTGGTAGGACCTATAAAAAAGTTAACGAGCAGTTCCGTTTTTTTTTTTTTACTTTTTAACATTTCTTTGTTTGTTTTTTATGTTTCAATATTTCACTTGTCTTGTTTTTGCAGTGTTGGGATATTTTATTGAGCTATCCTGTGACTTTAGAGCGTTCGATGGGGCTTCCCTTGAACGTGAGCTCTAATGATGTTGCCTAGCTAGGCTCCCACGCGCCCTAATGCTGCATTCACAACGGTAGTTGCATCCTCCCTGTTTGTGAAATAATTTCCAATGCAGTTGCTTAAGATATATAAATTAATTTCAGCCGCATTTTAGCAAAAGTGAGCAGATCCGCTCTGCGGAACAATGAGAAACATTAAAAAATGTCTTAACAGTTCAAAAAGACTGAACAGTGCTCAACGAAACGAAATAGGCCAGCTGAGCGCGTGATCTCGCAGATTAACTAGCTGTGACTTCAGCGATGCCTATCACTCTAAAAAGAGCCGGTGCGTCTACTTTCCCGCACAACACTCAGCGAGCCAATGAGCGCAACTTACGGAGGCAGCTCAGCGAATGACGATGCCGAAACATATGTTTAGTCGAAAAAACGCTGACTGAGTTGTGACACTAAGCAATGCAAAACGTCACGCTTGCAGTGCTTAATGTCACAACTCAGACTGCGTTGTTTGGTCTGAACATGTTTCGGCATCGTCATTCACTGAGCTGCCTCTGTAAGCTGACGTGATTGGCTCTCCGAGTGTTGTGCGGGAAAGTAGACACACAGTCTTTTTTTAGAGTGTAGAGCAACCAAATAGTGTGTGTGTGTGTGGGGGGGGGGGGATCTATATGGTTGCTCTAGGCTGCAATCTAAAACAAAATCTGGTCGTAAGTACTTCAACGACCAGTTGACTTTCTAGTGCACCAGGGGGCGATAGTGCTTGAGGCGAAACCCTTCTCCAGCTGAAGGAGTTTTGGGGAGCGGCGTCGCCGTCGACGTAACCACGCGTTGCATTATCTCCCATAATGACGTCACGTCACGAGGGTCACGAGGGTCACGAGGGAGGAGGAGGATGCAGGAGGGAGGGAAGAGGAGGAGGGGAGGAGGAGAGGAGGAGGAGGAAGGAGGAGGGAAGATGCCAGCTACCCGTTGTGCAGGCAGGTGCTATCGCCATTCATAAATCACAAGGAGACACGTATGGAAACGTGGAGTACTCTTTAGCCAAGTGGCCATCTGCATGGGTACGGGTCTGTGCTGTACCCATCGAGCTCTGTGGCACGTCAGACGAAGTTGGTAAACAGTGTGCCGCGAAGGTCGACAACAGCTTGCTCGCGGTAGCTCTGTAGCTCTCGCCTACAGCACTCACCAAACATCTCGTCCAAAACAAAGAACTTCATACCAGTTATGCAGGAAAACATCCCATTGGCCCCGAGGGACGTGCACTCGCTGTTCTGCTGTCCCATCTCGGGGGAGCACGCTCAAGACTAGTGCTGAGGAAATCAAAAACGCCAAGCAGTCTTTGACGGAGCCGAGGGCAAGTAGGATGACATCGAGAGTATCACGCGCTTCGTCAAAGTGTTGATTCAAAATTTCGTGTCACCTTAGTTCCGAGCGTGGCCGATGTTATGAGCCGAAAGGCCAATCAAACAGCGAAAAAGGCACAACGTCATGGCGTATTCTCTGCACCTAAGAGGACCAGCAGTTGTTCGCCATCTCTCTGTGCGTACTCGTCCGCCGGCTTGTCCTATCAAACGAAAAGAGCACGCCATGACGTTGCGCTTTTTGCGCCGTTTGATTGGCCCTTTTTCGCATATCATCGGTCGCGCTCGGACCTAAGGTGAAACGAACTATAACGCTGTCGCGTTCACCCGCCTTGCTCCAGCTGTCCTGTTTCCTGGCACCGGCAGAACTTAGACAGAGTGGAGCTTCCAAATGTGAGAACTATATTTCCTTTCTCCGGACAAGCGGCGAGCGAGAATACCAACCTCTGCTGCGCTGTCATCGCGCGACGCAGCAGAGGCTGGTTGCACTATCTCTCCACGGGGCGCGAAGCTGCCGGGGCGGAGATGCGCTCCGATAACAAACCGAAACTTAAAAACCCGTCGAATTTCTACGGTTTTTAGAAAGCTGTAAAATGCTTACCGTGCCTTCTATCGTTCTGCGAATTGTTGATTTAGTTTTTTTTTATGATGCTGAGCAATTTTCTAATCGAAACTGTGCCCTTAAACACAATATTAAAAAAGTTAATTACGCAAAAATAATTAAAAATCTAATTATCTCGGACTTTAATAATTTTCCTAAAAAGGTGCCTGGCCCAGGACCAAAACGACACAAGCCTTTTTTGGTGCGACGCGTAGTTTTCGGAATATCAAATTTGTCCACCTTTCGTGAAACACCCTGTATATATACAGTATATATATATATATATATATATATATATATATATATATATAGAGAGAGAGAGAGAGAGAGAGAGAGAGACATATATATCTTCCACAGATTGTTTAGCACGGTATATCGCCCATCGGAATACCTCAAGAGAGGGGGAAGAGGAGGAGCAGAGGAGGACGGGAGGAGGAGAGGAGAAGGATGAGAGGAGGAGCGGGTACAGAGGAGGAAGGACATACCCTCCTCTTCGTACCCTCCTCTTCCTCCTCAAGCTCGGGAAATTTGCCGAAAATATCCCGTTAAATGGCAGGGGAGCAAGAGATGAGGGTACGGAGAGGAGGGTATGCACCTCCTCCTCCTCCATAACCTTCCCTTCTCCTTCTCAAGAGCTGCGCTCTAATTCGGCACAACAGGGAATTGCAAACGCCTTTTTTTTTAAGTGTAGAAAATTGTATCTGCTAGCTGTGTATGCTATTTTAGTATTCGCAACTCCAGCCCGCCGCTCGCCCTCCCGCGGACGAACGGAGAACCAGAGGAGCGGGGACGGCAGCGGCGGCGGCGGCGGCGCGGAAGCGGTGGCAGGGACTGTCGGCCTTAATGCACGAAGCCGTTTTAACGAAAAAAGTGAGCGCGTTAAAATAGGAATTCTTGTGATCCGCCTTGCGACAGCGTTGCTCGAAGGACCGGGATGTCTAATTTCATTAGGGACATTTCGTATATTGCGTACGCTGCGGATTTCTTGTCTTGTGCATCGCCGCCAGCTCAATCTATGCTCAACGTGACGGAAAACGTTCCTGCTAAAAATAAATAGCTCTATACTACGGTCTACGAAAAGTCTATTCTTTGCAATAAGTAGGAGAAAACTCGTCGCGCAACGGTATGTCGAGCAATACAGATCGGGAATGGGTTCGCGTTTTAAGGCCGTTACAACGAGCATGACCATTTATTTCAAACACTTTAAAAAAACAAAATAGCCGTACTTCCTTTCGGGTAATTACAAAGAAAATAAAAAATGCTCGAAGCATTTTAAGCGCGTCTGTGTTAGCCAGCTCTTCGTGACGAGAGCTTAGAACGGGCCGTTTTGGCGAGAGGGGCCGCAATGTTGAAAATAACGCGGTACAAAAAATGTACGGTATGTTAAAATGTTTATTCTTGATAGAGTAATAAATAAAACCCCTAAACACGCCGATTATGTTAATAGGCAGTTTTAGCATAGCATGCGACACCCCAAACTTCAGTTGGACGTACAACGCAATGACGTTCAACCGACGCTACCAACTTTCACGAGCGGCTTGATAGCTGAGTTTTACAACTTATTAAAACAGCTTAAGTGTAAATGACTGTAAGCAAAAAAGTAATCGGGGTTTTCTTGATTCTACTGCAAAACCTCGGTGCTTTTTTGTTTTTTTTTCTTCTGTACTTTGATGCTTATATTAGCCGTTTAATATCTTATATCGCACCGTCATCAAGCCTCTCGTAAAAGCTGGGGCCGTCAGTTTGACGTCAGTGCGCTACACGGTGAACTGAAAATTTTGGGTTGTCGTATATGTGGAAAAAGATGTCAGTACTACAACCTTTTCTTCTTTTTTTTTTTTTAAGTGATGAACACGGCAACGCTTCTGGTGTACGCTGAAAATTGTGCTTCAAAGGCGCAGCACGAGCTTCCGGTTGTAGTGCTACACCGCACGGTAGCCTGCGGCAACAAACTTCGTATCATTAACCATAGAGCAGTTTGATCACGTGTTGCAATACACTAAAACCGAGACTGTGAGCAGCGAGTTGTGAGCCTGTGACACGGACATAGAGAGTTTTAGTAGATCGTTCCGATACCTCCGATACCCCCGATAACGATACTATAAGTGTAAGCGCAAAGGCGGAGGCAGAGTATCGGGTATCGTTATCAGTCATCGGAACGATCTACTAAAACTCTCTATATACTGTGAACGCTGCTCTTCCGAAGCTTGACAGTTGCCGTTCGCGGCTCACTTTTTAGAGCACTAATGGCCAGGCAAAGCGCAAATATATCTTCATCACTCTCGAAAATATTCTGCCACAAACAGTTACCTGGCCGGTGGCTAAAACGCGCTCGCTCACCACAAAGCTTTGCAATCTGAGGTTTCTGCAACTTTTAAATATCAGGATGCTCGTTTACCTAACGCGCATCAACATCTTCGTCACCTGTAATATGATCCCTTCCTAACCGCTTCGCATTTGTAGACAAATAAATCACTTTTAGCGCGCTGACCGCGTCAGCAAGCAGGCGCACGGGAAATCCTGGAGAATCTATCCCCGTCTCTTCCGCCATCTTGGAACTACCGCCCCGCCACCTATAGGGCGTTGGAGTTGCGAATATGATCCTTTAATCGCAGCATGTTCAGATGTACTATCGAGGAGAGGCGCTCCGTCGGTACATTTTGTTTCGCTGAGCACTGCACGTTAAATTCAATCTCCGCATTGGGGGTTTTACGTGCAAAACCAACCAAGGACACCTGGCACACCCCAGCAGAGGAATGGGGAATAATGTCAACCACCTGGGGATATTTTTAAAGTGCCACCAACAGCTCGGTTACACGATGCCTTTTCCTAAATAAAAACTTCCGTCAGATTGTGGGCACTCTGTCCGGGCACCCGCCATCTTGGCATCCGTTGGCTGGCAGTTTGCCTCGGATTCCCGAAGCGGCCAACACACTGAAATAAAAAAATGGATATGGAGTACTGTTGAAATTTAAAATAATTGCTAGTTTCTTTTCTTCTTTTTCTCTCTTTTTTGCAGTTTCGAATTGTTTTTGTGCTTGGTTTTAGGTACACAAACATCACGGACCTAACAGTTCGCTACGGAACAACAAAAAGGTACAAGCGCGACTACTCTGATTACGAAAACGAGACTAACCCCAGTTCCCAGCAGCCTTCATTCGATGTAACAAGCGAGGCCGAAATGGAGTGCGGAAACGTGGAACACGTGTGCGCCCCACGTGTACTGGGTAACTGCTCCTCTTTGCCGGTAGGTAGAAAATAAATAAAATAAATACGGGCGAAGAATAATTCCGCAGACAAAACTACAGAAACTACGCGTACCGATTCCAGGTAGATCTCTCTATTTTGAAGCTGAAGGAAAGAGTGAAATTCAACAAACATACCCAGCCTATTTGTCTACCCAAAGATTGCCAGGACGCACCTCCCAACGCAACCCTCTACATAGCAGGATGGGGCATGGGTAAGATGAAACTCTTCTTATTTCTTGCCTTTGCGGGGACAAAGACAAATATAAAAATGTGATTATTCATAATGTTTATCACTCTAACTTTTCTAGTCACTTCAAATCTCAAGTAGTTGTCACCTCAGATGATGATCAAGTAATAAATAAAAATATATATATATATATATCATTTGAATTTTTTTTGGGGGGGTAACAGGTAACAGCAGTACTTTATTTTGTCTGTGCATCAACAACAGGTGCCACACCTAGATGGCCCGATCTTTGCACCTGTTCTTACTGTAGTTACATCATGATTCAAAAGTGCAGATTAAAAAAGACATCTGAATTCGTACAATTTCCCTTTCTGAGTTGACGGTAACTTTTACGTTCACAAAACGAAAAATTTAAAAACAAAAATTAGTAAGGTTTCAATAGTAAGCAAGACCTAAGGGTGTAACATAGAGCACGTTACGTGCAAAATTAAATTTATATAGTGATCTACGCGATAAAGGTGAAGAATATACTTTAAATTCTGAGAAACCTAACCGAAAGTAATGTGACCACGTTTTGGCGTGTGCATTTTTTTGTACACGTTTGACAATTACAAAGTTCCTTTTACTCATACACACCTTCTCAGTTACCCTTCAATTCGACCGCCTTATTGTTGTGGTGTATCGCTTCAGGTTAGCACTACACCATCAACAACACGCTCGAAGTAATAGGTTTATACGACATTAAAACATAAAGAAACCGATCTGCTAAATAAATTTTAATGGCTACCGGATTGACCGAAAAAGAAGTTGCCATATTTCATTAAGTTTCTTTGGTTTATTTTGTTTCGTGTGATAGAAGGCAACATCAACACGAAGTCTCTTTTACATGTGTATCTATATATGTGTCATGATGTTTGAGTATACGAATATCGTTTCGGCAGTCTCGACTGGACAGATTCTGCTACATGCCTTGGTCATTGTTCGGGACACTTGTCTTGACCGCATAACGGACCTCAAGCTGCAGACTTTTTATTTCAGATATTGCGAACATCAGTGATATTTACGATGATTATACTGACGAGGAAGCAGACAACGAAACTGAAAGTGAAGCCGACGAATTTGGGGTCTCCACATCTAGCATGAAAATTAACGACCGTAATAAATCTGTCAAAGAGCTTGAAAGTGACGAAGAAGAAACGGGAGATAACAAGACGCAGGCATCAGGAAACTTCGGATTGATCCCAACAATACAAGACAATCTGTTGGAAACGCAAGTTAACTACATCTCGCAAGAAAACTGTAGCAAAGAGGCGGAGGTCGCGATCCCCAGCTATATGCGCTGCTCCAACCTGGAACCAGCTGGTGGATCTCAGGTGGGTCTCAAAATTGAGATAATGTTGCTCTCCTTGTCTTTGACAGATTCTGAAAACGTGAAACCACAAACACATTGACCCTAGTCCCTGATGTGACGGGAGGCCGGTAGCGCTGGCTGTCGAGCACGCGTAGATTCTTCATTTTCATTTTTCTTTTTTAAGTTATGGGCATGTGCAGTGCACAGCACATCACGGGCCTCACGTGCAAACGTGACTGTTCGTAAGCAAATGGGTTGGTGTGTAACCCGCCACCCGCAGCTGCAGCTGCGAATATTCGTCTAGTTTCATTTGACGAATATTAACTTAAAGTATTCGGATATACTAATATATATTAAGTTTAGGCGTAATAACTTAATACTTTCAGTAAAAGCTGACAATTTGGTTTTAAAATTATATGTATTTTACCCATTAGCTTGTCTCAAACAATTCAAACGGAAGCCGATAATCCTGAGTATGAAGAGCGACCTCATTCTGTATAACTAGATTAGATCGCATGGGCTACGAAGGTGGTGTTTTTTTTTTTAAGTGTTTAGATTGAGGTAGCATTGTGACAAGGCCAAGATTTCTATGAGAATGTGCAACTAGGCATGCGCGCCTCGCTGCAGTCATTTGTGTGTGCGTGTGTGTGTGTGTGTGTGTAGAATTTGTTAATTTTTTGTAATGGCGTGTAATTGATAGTTAAACTTCCCGAAGACGTTGAAAATCGATCTCTAACATCTATACTGTAATCTGTATAATTGGCCTACCGCTCAATAATTCTTCCATCATTAAAGCTCTTCTTGAAGAATGTGTCAAAAGCGTATATTGCATTAAATAAAGTTTGTAACTACCGGGTGCAGCAACGTAACTGGTGCTGTTAAAGGCAAACTGAGGCGGTACTGTATTTGAGAAAAATACAATTAAATCGTCTTCATTTGGCTTCCAGCTTCACGAATATTGAGCTTGTTTTTTTCAATTTGGTGCACGAAAACTCCAGAAAATCATTTTCAAAGTGCCGCTGCGGCCGCTCTTTCCTGGAGCGTCACGTCATATCTAAAGTTTTCGGAATCTCCGCTCTCGCGCACCTTCAGCGCGTACCAAAGCTAAGCACTCGCTCTTTTTATTTTCAAAAAGGGCAGAAAAAGACGTCACGACTGGTGTCAGTACGGGTGAATATACCTGGCAAGCTTGCAATTGTACGCGCAGCTCACACGAACTACAAGCGCTTGGCGGCCGAAAGATTTGGGAACGACGTAACGACTGTCGGAGCTTTTTCGTGTTTTCTTGCGTTTAGTTACATCCACGGGGTAAACGAACTTGACATGCAGATTTACGGGATAAAAATGTTCTAGAATTCACCTTTAACTCGCTTTATTTTTTAAGAACCTTTTTAGCTTTCGTTTAAATAATTGTTACAAGTAAGCACTGTTGCTTACTAAGAAAACTCCATATATGAAGCTTTTCGAACTCTATTAACAATCAAATCAAATCAAATCAGTTTATTTTCAGCTTGTACAAAGAAGATGAAGGAGATGTGGAAAAAAGCTACAGCATGGCAGCTTGACGAGTCCACAGACCCTTAATATTGGCAGCTAAGCAGCATCGTGCTAAAGTATTCACAGAAGAGAAAAACAAAAATAAAAAAGGCGGGAAGAAAAGTAATCCTACAAAATCATTGCAACAACACACTCACCAAAAAAAAAAAAAGAAATCATTGTGATCATAAATGTTTGGGGCGCACACATTTAAACAAAAAAATTGTAAAACATTATACTTTCTCGGTTTCATACATTCTACGGAGTTCACCGTACTTACAGGTAAATAAATCAAAATGCACAAGATGATATCTATTTAATAAAGACGGTAGTATGAAACTTAAGCAATCTTTTCCATAGTTCGAACGAGGTGTACGCACTACCCAACTTTCTCTGTGTCTTGTTGAGTAACTATAGTTATGTTCTTTATTTGAAGACTTTACAAGGACAATATCCTTGTAAATGGTTCAACCTCGTACAAGCACTTCGGAATCCATCCATTGTTCAAGCTACGTTTTTGT
Organism: Ixodes ricinus; assembly: GCA_037355805.1. Classification (NCBI taxonomy): domain Eukaryota; kingdom Metazoa; phylum Arthropoda; class Arachnida; order Ixodida; family Ixodidae; genus Ixodes; species Ixodes ricinus. The sequence continues at coordinate 13,713 of JAZHYW010026004.1, read as the reverse complement.
GTCGCATATATTTTGTAACGATTGACACGTCAAGGACGATTAGGTGCATTAAATAAATTGAAATGTAAACTCTCCAGCTGCACGAAGATAGCATGTCAATGGCTGGTACGCATACCTCCCCGAACTTGAGTCTGCATCTGCCTCTCGCAAGAATATTTACTTTACAACCCGAAAAGAAGCTGCGCAAAATCTCTCGTTATATGTTATCATAATTTCATAATGACACCATTCTAGCTGTACAATGTAACTATAGCCCGTGTGCACCATTGCCCCTCTTCATTCCAAAATCAGAGTATGCCAGAGTGATATTAAAGTCAAAGTGATATTAAAAAATTCCTCGCATTGACCAACTATTTCTTCTCTCGTAGTCTCCGTGTAAAACAGCCACCCGGAAATAATTCCTCCCATATAAAGACCTATTTATTTTTTTGTATCTCTCATCAAAATTTAACAAACGTACATAAATTGATTTGATGTTTGTTGTGTCCATTCAATTTAATTCAATGTTTATTTGATGAGTTGAAGAGTTTGGTCCCATATCCTGGTCCCGGCTACTTCAAATTAAGTAATGTTGCCATAACATGTCCCTTCCTAAGGAAGTATGGTGCATGTTCGGTAATTCAGTTATATTAAATGTTGTGAATGAGCGCGACACGGGAAACCTTACTTCTGGAGTCGAATGAAGGAAAATTTTCTCTATGTTTTAGGTTCGTAGATGGTGAATAGTCTTTAAATATAAAAAGTGCGCCCTCGTTTTGAATGTTTTCTATTTTATAATTCAAATAAATACCGCACACTTGACGAATGATTTGAAAGCTAGAAGACAAGTTTTGGTAGATTCTAAAAACAATTTTCGTATACTGAACCCAAATACCCGACTTGCCCTAATTAAAATGTATTCAATGGGCTCATGCCAGCTTAGATTATCAGAAGAAACAACTCCGAGATATATATTTTTTGAACATTTTCCAAGGGAGGCTCCGTTTTTTTGTGTAATAGCAGCCCACTGTGGTTTTAGTCGTTGATACATTCATAACTTTTGTTTTGTTGATGTTAATACGGATTTGCCCCTTACCACACCATGGAAAGAAAGAGTTTATGACGTTTTTTTGTGTGTCTTTTTCAAAACCAGGGTCTCAATAATAGACACTGTTTTCTTGTATAAGTATATAATAAGCAATATATTATCTCCAACTATAAATTCAGTGCACCAAGAATAACACTCTAGGTTAACATACACTCAAAAATAAAACTTTCACACGGGGGGGGGGGGGGGAGCGATTACACAATAAATACATACGTACATATGTACATATGTAAAATAAATTATTGTAACAGGTTTCCGAGCAGACCCATGGTGTGTGCGCTTCTTTTTTTATATATATTTAAGACGATATAACACAGCTCCGAATCGTTGTATTACAACTTTCCGTAATAACCTGGAAACTTTAATAAAAAGTATAAATATTAATTATAAAAACGAAAAGATGGTTACAAACCTCTGTAATACAAAACTAGAGCGCAGCTCTTGAGGAGGAGGAGGGTAGGGTATGGAGGAAAGGGTATGCCCGTCCTCCGCCTCCGTACCCTCCCCTCCTCTTTCTCCTTCTCCTCCTCTGAGCCGTCTTGAAACTCGTTGCCATGCGGCATTCGAAGCGCGCATCTCGTGGTAGCTCGCGTTCGAATCTGTTTGCAGAATGTCTTTTGTACAGACTTGTACGTAGTTCACCTAGTCTACTCAAGTTACTGTAGTCTAACTACTGTTCTAAGTAGTTTTGTGACTTTCAATTACATTTTCATTTCGGTAATTAGTAGTTTACTTTAATTACTTTTTCCAAGTAACTTCTACTCTAATTATGAATTACTTTCAAATTTTAGTGGTAGGTTTGCTTATAAACAAACATTCCTGCACATAAAAATATAAGATTTTTCACGATCCATTTATATTTTCAAGGCGGGGGAAGGGGGGAGCATGTTGCGTAGGCAGGGGAGCAATTCAAGCGTCACGTTTTGCATTGCTTCATGTCACAACTCAGACTGCCTTCTTTGGTCTAAACATATGTTTCCCCATGGTCATTCGCTGAGCTGTCTCCGTGATTGGCTCTCCGAGTGTTGTGTGGGAAAGTAGACATAGGGGTAGTTTTATGAATGCATTGCACCCGGTGTACTTAAGGTTATGTGCTTGAAGTACATAACTGTCAGTTACTTTGTACTTTACTTCAATTCCTTTTTAGATATACTTTTCACAACACTGTAATCGAGCAAACACTGTCTGCGAAATTAAGCTCAGGCAGTGCTAAACCCCAAAGTAGAAAATATACAACCGCAATACATCATTGACAAAAAAGCTAAACAATTAAACACACAGAAGCAGAACCAGCTATTAAAGCATTTCTGTGAAAACACAACACGTTTTATATTTGGCCATCAAAATTTCCCTAACGGATCAAAACCTATGTTTTTTCTTGTTACCATAAAAAATATGAAAGTAACTTCAAAGGTAATCTGCTACTTCGTACGGTAGTTTGTAATTAACTCAATTACTTTCTATTTTAGTAATTTCTACTCTACTCAAATTACTTTTGAGGTCAGTACTCAGTAACTTAACTTAATTACTTTCTTATAGTAACTTGTAGATGTCTGCTTTTGTATGACGTATAAGCAGTATGAGCCCCCGCAGTAACACTGCTCATACATCATACAAAAGTGATGCTATTCGCTGCGAGATGACTGGACTATCTGCAGGCACGCCTCAAGCACCTTCAAATCCCTCAAAAAGAGGAAAGCTCTTTCCTCGTATCTTTTGATTTTTAAAACGTTTTTTTCAAGTTCCATCTGTGAGAGAGGAACTCGTTCTCGTTACGGTTAAAAAAATGTAACGTATCGTTACATATACGTTACTTTTCTATTGTTATAATTACCATATTCAGTGACATCAAACAACTTTTTTTTTATCCCATCAAATGGCAACATAAGAATTTGAATGCTGTGATGGAAGGACACCAGGAGAAGAAAACAACCGGAAGCAAGGTTCCACGTGTTGACATATTCACTTTTAAAAATCTCAGCGGTTTACCGTATTGTTGTCTGTGGTGGGCGATTCAGACGAGTCAACTGTACTGTGAGCCAGGAAGGAGAGGCTTAATTTTAATATTCTTTATTAAAGGGTTACTGTACATTGCATGAGAGTTTTACAACGACCTCACACGTTTCAATCTGGGTGCGTTGTTCGAACTTAACAATAGTTGGTTCTCGATGTTGCTGTTCGTAAGACAAGCAAGTGGAGTAGGGGATAGGGCTTTTAAAAGGTCAGTCTTGAAAACTACCAGTCCTTCTTCGTAAAGGTCGGACTCGTTGTTCAGTTTTAAGGTGGGGGAGAAGGGGAGAGAGAAAAACGGTTAATTTTTGTGTATCTTTTAAGTGATAAACGTTCGAGCTAGAAGGATACATTCGATGTCTGGTAACGTGCTTTTGTTGTAACTGTAGGTCTCTTTGTGGAAGTTCAGTGATGGCTGTAGTCGATTTTAGATTTTTGAGTGTATGAGGATTCGTTCAAGCAAAGAAAGTAGCTAAGCATAGGAGGTCCCTCGTTCTGTGTATTTTCCTTCGACTAAAAGTTTTGTGTTTTGTGCCGCAGTCTTGGGCACCTAAAAAAAATAATCAATGTCCACCAGCTCGCACGCACCCGAGCTGTTACCAAGCGTGGACCCTACAAAATTAGCCCTAAAATAAGTAACAAAAAAGTTAACGAGCTCCTGCTCTTCGTAATGTTATTGTTTTTATTCTTTGTAGAGTTTCACTTTGAGAAATAAAATAAAAATTACATCAATGTACAAACAAAACCGCCGTTGCTTTTTTTTTGTAAAAACGTAACGAGTTTACTTTCCAGTTCAACCGATGCAAGATGGAACGGCGGCGTTCCTTCGTTCCTCCCAAAAGAAACGCGTTCCAGGAACGCCGTTTCGTTCAACACGGCTTTGAATCCTGTTTGCTTCACACATATGACTGCTTCGAACATGTAAGCAGAGAGTTATTTTGTACGACTAATGTGATAAAGCCGCAAGGAAAAAAAAACACCTGAGACAGTTTCTGCACACCTTTGTTTATGATGTATCAGACATGTGCGACCACGGCTTAATGTTCGCTGCTAATTTGGGGAACTTATAACGCTCAATATACCCCTTTGACATTTCTATTGATTATGTTTCTCACAAAATAGCCTTTCCGAAGTTCCTTCCTGTATACCGTCCCGCAATGCACCCGGAACCCTTCCAGTGAAAAGAGCGCGTGGTAGTATAGTGTCCGAAGGATCAAGTAACCTTATACAGTATAAGGTTACTTGATTCTTGGGACACTATAGCACCATGCGCCCTTTCGCCGCCGACCAAAACGTTTCCTTAGCTAAAAGACCCTTATGACCCTGTGAATGGGGTATAGGCTATACCCGATTCAAAGGGTCATGAGGGTCTTTTCAGTTAAGGAACCTTTTTGGTCGGCGGCGAATCACTTGGCGATTCTCCGCGCGTGGCACGTGCTCGCGACCCAAGAGCGCTGACTGATTCGCCGTTAGCAAAGGGACCATGTGTTACGTTTACCTTTGCGCTGGCCGTGTGAATCAGGTATTAGTGGCAGAAGGGCGTCCACATTTTTTGCGACTACGAGATACATGGCTACATGACACTGATACATGACATGTACTGCGTGTACAGTACATGGTTACATGCACTGTTAAAAAAACGGTTGAAGTATCTAGGGACATATCCCTGCTACCCTTGTTGCCACAACATGTTGCGTATCACTGAATTACTCTACATGTAGTACCTTCATTTCTTTGTACGGGACATGTCGTAGCAACGAGGTTAGCGTGCATGTTTGCCGTACACCACTATGATGGTACCAGTGCTGTTCGCTGCTAGGCGCGGGAAGTGTGAAGTTATGTTCAAAAACAGCACATGTTCTGCTGGAAACGATGTTGGCACGTGATCCATTTTTACGACTGACTGTACACTCACCATTTTTACAAAATCCCCTTCCCTTAAATAAAGATTGTATTTATATTGCAAAAATAAACTATGCATTGCCGAACGCTCAGTTTGCACCCAAATTTACCGCGAGCAGTCTGAACCAACTGACAAATTTTCAGAGCTTGTTATTTGATTCAAGCGTTATAAGTTACATTCGAAATTTTTTACATAGGAGAAGGGTTTCCTACAGTTACAAGGAAATAGACGCCATGAGTTTACAGGAACGGGCCTTTGCCACTGAATCTTTCCAAAAATCACAAAACTTTCGGATAAGAAGAAAAGTTCTGAAACTATGGCATCTGTTCCGGACTGCTAGCGCAACATTTGAGCCAAAACTGAGCGTTTGGCAATGCATTGCTTTTCTTGTTATTGTTGTTTTTGTCAGGAAAATAGCACTGTAAATGTTTTTATGGGACTCACCGTATCATTGGACAGGTTTTGTAAGTCCAGTTCCGTGAGATGTACCATTTCGTGAGGGTATTTGTTGTGTGCTCCTCTTGTGTTACACATACATGCACATATAGTAGCTGCTGAGACCGAAGTTCCTCATGGTGTGAATGCCTCATCTGTGCAAGGAACTTCGGTGGTTGCCTGCAATATGAGCATGTACCAAGAAGAGAATGTACTGATTCGAAGAAAGGTGAAATATACATGCTCGGGTCCTGATGGTATTGAACCTTTACAGTTAACACATTGTGAATGAAAGCCACGTGTTCATTGCCTCAAAATTCTTAACATTTATTTTCAGAATGAATAGTACCCTCTGACTAGATAGAATTATCTGTTTTCAACTGACATCTTTTATTGAAAAGTAGATTGTGCAAACATATCTAATAATGAATGAACAAACAAAGCCTCTTGGATCAATAGGAGTGTGGATGACAAAAAAATAGATAAATAAAAAAAAGTTTTAATAGAAGGGTCATTCCATTTTCTCCACTTATATCTGTGAATTCACAACAACTGCTGCTCATCTGTCAAAACTATTTTAGATGTCTGAAATGTTTGCAACTCTTGACATAATTTTTAATGTACAACGTACCCCCCCCACACCAAAAAAAAAGTTGGTGTTTGGTTTGTTCTTTTGCTTCTTGTTGCAAAACTAAACAAGGCATTGCTCAATGCTCATTCTCGGCCCACATGTAGCGCTAGTGGTCAGAACCAGATTCCAAAGTTTCAACTCGAACCGTTATTTTATTTAAAAGTTACAAATTTTCAATGGGAAAATGGAGCCCATTTTCGCCCGTTTTAGGTAACCGGCGCCTCCATGTATTCGAGAGCGCCATCCGCCCCATTATTCCCATTGAAATTTTCAGAAAATCCCTTATAACTTTTAAATAATATACCGATTCGTGCTGAAATTTTGACATCTGGTTCAGACCGCTAGTGCTATATATTTAGGCGGTAAATAAGCGTTCGGCGATGCTTTGTTTATATTTACAACAACAACAAAAAAAATTGGGGGGGAAGGGACTTTGCATATGCGTGTTTTATTATTGCTTTTCTATAGTCCAAAAACCATGCCTTCGGGTATGCTTGCGCTGTGCCATGGTTTAATTAACGGGCGTTGACTGCTTCTTTAAATCGTCTGAAAAAACTTGGCGGTAAGCTTGCGCCATGGCGCGGTTGCAAACTTCGCATGTTAACTAAACAATATTTCGCCGAAACGTCGTTCGACGAGATGATTGCCACCGGAGTGGCGCTTTTGGGTACAGGTAAAAGTAGGGTCAAGTCACTTGGTACGTTCATTGAGCCGTGGTACAGGGTGAAGGCCACTTGGGGTCGATAGTCACAGGGTTGTCTCTTGGGTTGAAGCTCATTGGTAGGCAGAAGACGGGTTCGGGCGTCTCCGAGACGGCAGAAGACCATGCAATCCCCCTCCCCCCCCTGGGGAGTGGAGAGAAAACGCTTATAAATCTTCAATCCCCCGTTCCCCCCCCCCCTATCCAGCCGATTCTATGAGCCGAGAAACTGAGGAGGAGGAGGAGAGGAGATTGCGCGCGGACGTCAGAATGCAGAGCTCTGATTGGAATGAATAGTGGGTATACCTGAAGCTGGCTCTCACTGTCTCCGCTGCACTCGTCAAACGCATTTGAACGCCGGCGTCCGGAGTTTGGCTTTAGCATTCAAACGTGTTCGACGAAATGCGGTGGAAACAAAGGCATGCACCCAGCTTCAGGTCTACCCACCAGTGGCGTCACAAGGGGGGGGGGCGGACCGCCCCGGGTGCAGCGCTCAGGGGGTGTCGCGGCGGGCCACGAGAGCGGGGGCGGGGGGGGGGGGGGAATCGCGGCGGGTCACTCGAGAGGGGGGGGGGGGTATCGCGGCGGGCCACGCAAAGGGGGGGGGGGGGGGTGTCGCGGCGGGCTACCGCCCCGGGTGCAGCTGACTCTCGTGACGCCACTGCTACCCACTATTCATTCCAATCAGAGCTCGTCGTTCGTAGGGCCCCCGCGCGCTCTCGTTTCTCTCTATACCCCAGTTCCTCGGCGCATACGCATGTAGCTTGCAAGCACGGAAGTAGGAAGAAAAGGAGGAGACATACCCCCTCAAGTCAGCCAAACGAGAAAATCTCAAGTAAAGTCGAAAGCAGAGGACGCAGTCGGTGGGCAAACGCACAAACGCAACCGCCGTTTGCGCAGGTTGGCGCCATTTGATCATCACTGGGGGCGTGTCCCTCCAAACCGAAAGTCTCCCCCGTCTTCACCTTTGGTGGCGTCATGTCGCTTCCAGACGCTTCCTCTTTCCATGCTTTGAAGTTTTGAGCAGCGCACCTGGTGAGCGCACAATAATATTTTAGGTCGCGTTTCGTTCGCGCGTCACATATAATAATATACGCTAGATGTTCAACTGGCGCTATTGTGCGGTTTTAAATTGAAGCAGACAGCAGCCGGCCTGAAATTTATTCCCGCTATAATGCATTTCTCTTGGGAAAAAGTGAGTGCATTTTCTCCCTGCGCTTGTTTATAAGAGCAAATATAAAATTAAAAAATCGTGATAGATAGCTTGAAACATATCTCAGTCACGCGAACAAAAATATTGCTCATTTACGACGTTTTTCTTTCAAATTTACAGCATTAAAAATGGTGCTAGAATGGCTTCGTACATGTATTTATGCCCACTGTACGATACTGTTAGCGCGAACACGGCATCGGCGATTTCCTCTAGGGGTTTACGTGCCAAAGCAATGAGCAGCATCTCAAAAATAAAGAGACACGTCAAGAACTGCGCACTAACACTGGATCCGAATATACCTGTGTATGTAGACGAACAAAATAAAATGAAGCCGAGAAATGAGTGCGATGTTTAATAAATAACATTAATTTGATTCACTTTGCTGCTCATATATGGGTACGAAGGTAAGTATCTTCTACCGTTCAAAGCACATGTCTGCACGTTTGAAAACTTTTGACCACCGATAAATTCAGCGCGATTGTAAAAAACAAGTCTTCTTTTTCCTCTTTTCACCTTTTTAGTGATCATTTTAGTGGCGTATAGATCTCGCAGCTTATCAATATTAGCGTCATCGGATGCTTAAACAAGTCCGTTTTTTGTTTTTTCTTTTTTCGACTGCCAGTCTTGCTTAAATTCTCCGCTAGTCTCTACACACTTGTCGTGGAACATGGGACCGGACCCGGTTAACTGGGAAGTTAAACATCGCTCACTGATCGGGAAAATACTGTAAATAAAGCCGTCTCATTTCTTTAATGATAATAAAATTGGCTACTATTCGCTACGACCCAAATAACAAAGGGAATTAGTGTTATTCCCCGGCGAAGAGACAAATTTCACGCGCGTTTTCCCATAGGAATGCACAGGAGCACCACAAACGTGGACTGGTTTCTGTATGCTTCAATAGACCTATTGCCATATTACCCAAGCATCAAGGAGAATGCAGGGATTGGTGTTCCACGCGCCGCACGTGCTTGCCTCAGCCGTAGCAACTTTTCTAAAGCAAAAACCTAAAACAAATTGTATCTTGCACGCGTGTTCGTCAACGCTTTATTTTGGTTATTTACTTCGAATATTTTATACGGGGAAGGCGTGCGCGTGTGGCACGTGGAACACCAATCCTCCCTGCATCCTCCTTGATGCTTGGGTAATATAGCAAATGGTCTATTTGAAACCAGAAATCTCGTAGACACCAGCTCCAGTTGAACCTCTAGCGTACATTATAATAACTATGGTGCGTCATTACGCTCCTTTAAGTTGATTACAGAGGCTAATAAATAAATAAAAGCAAAGCAGCTCAAAGGAACGGGTTCTTAGCGTTTCTATAGAATGCTGAGGCCTCGACTTGTATATTTCTGTTTGTTTATTTCAATTTTTTTCAGGCACTTTGTTGGCGCGCATAGAGAGACGCTGGCAGACGCCTGTATTCTAACCTATATCTCATGAACCAACTGACTCTACACCGTCGCTTTTACGGTCTCGAGTTTCTCAGACGCTACCGTCAGTATCAGATGGCCGCGTCTTGAGGACTCGCTCGCGTCAGCTGGCCGAAAGAAACCGGCCTATATCAACGAGATTACCTCAGTTGTGGAACTCCCGCAGAAGCAGGTACCCCTCTCACTCACTTCAGTGCGCCTCCTGTCGCTTGAAGCGCCATCTAGATTTTCGTTTCATAACTGTGTGTTCCATAGAGTACGGTGGAACGCCATCTAGAGGCTGTGCTTCGAAACGTACGTATTCCAACATTGGCCCAACGTAGGGGTATAGACCTATTGCTAAATTACCCAAGCATCAAGGTGAATGCAGAGATTGGTGTTCCACGTGCCACGCGCACGCCTTCCCCGTATAAACGATTCCAAGTAAATAATCGAAAATAAAGCGTTCACGAACGCGCGTGCAAGATGCAATTTGTTTTAGGCATTTGCTTTAGAAGAGGTTACTACTGCTGAGACAAGCACGTGCGGCGCGTGGAACACCAATCCCTGCATTCTCCTTGATGCTTGGACAATAGACCATTTGCTGTCTTACCCAAACATCAAGGAGAATGCAGGGATTGGTGTTCCACGCGCCACACGCGCACGCCTTTCCTGTATAAAAGATTCGAAGTAAATAACCAAAAGAAAGCATTGACGAACGCGCGTGCAAGATGCCATTTGTTTTAGGTTTTTGCTTTGGAAAAGTTACTACTGCTGAGGCCAGCACGTGCGGCGCGTGGAACACCAATCTCTGCATTCTCCTTGATGCTTGGGTAAGACAGCAATAGGTCTATTTAGCAATAGGTCTATTCACTGGACGCCATATTTGAGGGCGCTGTATAGAACGCCTGCTCGTTCATTTATTTCACCTTAAGGGCCCGTTAAGGGCATTACATAAAAGGGAGGGGGGGGGGTTGGATCAGGGATTATACAAAAGATGCCCAATAAAAAGATGATACAATCACGGCATACTCAAAAAAGATATATAAAATTGAAATATTGAAGAAAAAAACGAGCTCACGTTATAGGCTGCTAAGACCGACAATCCTGATGGTGTGGAGTGCGCGTTGCAAAAGAACAAAGGAAGCTCGCCTTCAGCCCGTGCTCGGCAGTCGCTCACACAGCTCTCGCGACTCCAACTAAACAAACGGCACATTGCATTTCTATATTCGACCCACGGTGTAAGATACACTGTGAGGACACGGTGGGGCTGAATGCGCAGCGCGAGGAATCAGATAGCGTTCATTCGACGGGCATCCGAAAGGCTGCATCATTCCGCGGTCACCGTGCCCGCGGCTGACAGTGTCGTCGGCGGCCAAACTGTGTGAGAGCGAAAAAAATTATCTCGTTGCCATGACACCTCGGTAAACCGTGGTCTTTCTGCACGTGCGACAACCTCGCTGAAGCTCTGCGCGTGTGAAGCACGAGGCGGCACGAGCCGTCTTGTGCACTGCTGCCTGCGTCTTACACCGTGCCCACGGGGCGACGAGTCATCTGCCGTCGCCGCTTGAAACCATAGTGAGAAAGAGAGAGGTGAAAATCGAACTTTATCTGCACTGCGCGAGGAGTGCGCTGTCCTCACCTGAAGAGTATTATCTTGCACAGTGATTCGAACCTACCCAGTGAGTGTTTCGCGCTCATTTATTCCTAAGCAACGAGATTGTTGGTCGCGTGGTGGTGAAAAAAGAAGCTGTTTAATGAGAGCCTGAAAGTGAAGGCTTGGAGTCGCGGGTAATATGTAGATGCATTTTGACCTCCCCCTCCGTAAAGAATTGTTTCTCGTTTTTTTTTTTTTTAGCAGTGTGGTTTTTTATGAATGATACCTATTACCCTTCTGCGTTGTTCAAATGATTGAAGGGAGACCAGTGATTGTTGCTCCGAGTGTACCACGATTTACGCGCACAAGTATACTCGTGAATATGCACAAGCGCGGCGCGTTACCAGTTGTGTTTTTAAACGAGCCGTAACAAACTTAGCAATGTTATGTTTTCATATTGTTTTTTTTCTTTTTTTCAGGAGATAGCGGTGGTCCTGTGATGTACGAGCTCAATCGTCAGTGGACTGTTGATTCGATATTTGTCATCACCGTTCATGATAACTCTACTGGGAAATTCGGGCCTCTTCTCTATGTTCAAGTGTCGCACTTCATGAAGGTGTTTATTAAACCTTACATGAATCTCCTCAGTCAAGAAGGCGTTGCGGACTACGGGGGAGTGTGCGCCTCGGAGGAAGCTCTCAAACAATGCTCCGATGCATTTACCCAAACACAAAGAGAAAGAATAGAAAACTCTACGGAACAATGAACCCGCGATCTGGACTCACTCGATTTCGTTGACGGAAGCTGCACAGAATACTTTGTATCGCTTCATACTTCTTCGTTGTTATCGAACCACAAGTATAACAACAATCCAAACGAATTTATTATTCTCAAATCTTTCTGAACGCAAAACTATATTCCCCCTACAATTTTCGGAAGGTAGTGTGCGAATCACAAAATTGTGTGTGTGTGTGTGTGTGTGCGCGCGCGCGTGCGTGCGTGTGTGTGTGTGTGTGTGTGTGTGAGAGAGTGTGCGTGCGTGTGTGCGTGTGTGTGCGTGTGCTTGTAGGTGTGTGTGTGTGTGTGTGTGTGTGCTTTTTTTGTCTAATGTCGAAAATGTCGAAGCCTCCCCATGTTCAGAAATGTTTCGTTGTTATCGACAAATCACCAAAACAAAATAACATACTTGTACTTGACGCGCAAAAAAAAATCTATGATGTTTTTTAAACATTATTGTCCAATAATGTCGCAGGGTATTCTAAGTATAGAAACGTACCCCTATGTCAGCCCTGATTGGTTACGCTCCACTGTAGAAGCACACCCTCGAGGAGTGACTGCTCATCTACCGCTCCACAGACCACGCGATGGACATATCACTGCGACCCACGTAGTGCGCCCACCAAGGCTGTGTTCCAAATCTTACCCAAATGAATCCGAGTTACTCCGGTGGGTCGTGTCACGTGACAACACAGATTGAAAAACGCTGGACGTGGGTAGGTTTTGGAACGCCAAGGTAGAAAACCCTTACCCCGGAGTAAGATCGAGTAAGTTTTGGAACACGGCCCAAATGACGTGACAGTAATACCCCTGTCAGACGGGCTAGTTTAGTGTCACTACAAGCGAGTGCACTTCGCCCTTAGTGTCATTTCTGTAGTGTGCCACACGGCTCCTCCCTGAGGAACACACTTGGCTCAGAGTGAGTTTGACGAACTCACTTCGCTCGATCGAGCGCGTGGCATCAATAGGAGTGTTTCAACAGTAAAACATCACAACACCGAAACCAAAAGCGTGGCCTAAGTATTATTTTATAAAGAAAAAGAAATTTGTGAAAGAGACGACATGTAAAAGAGTGGCATTGCAAAAAATAGTTGGGTGGACTTGGAGTTTAGGCTGATCTGAATCAAGATTAGCGCAGCGGTGAATTGATAAAAGACGACGACAAGGTCAATCATTCATCGCTATCTTGGTTAGCAAAGAATGATAGAGCCTACTTTTGTTTCAGCATGTAACTATTCGAGACAGCACGATAATTAGGATCTGATTAGGCAGTGTGAGGGCCTCCTCGTAGACTTCCGTGGAACGAAGCGGAACGTCAAAGTTGTATATTCTTCGTTCTTTATCTTGGCTTGCGATGATCGATCAGAATCATCCAATTGGCGTAAAAATCGTTCGTTAATGTAACGTTGTTTTAGAGCACAGCTCCTAGGCACCCGTTTCTGATTTAAGCGGCATCGGCGTAACCGCGCGTGGCATTAAGGGCTGTTTCCCAAACTGACGTCACACATGACGTCATGTGTGTCGTCACGTGTGACGTGACGAGGGTAAACGTTTCCCGCTAAATTTTGCGGTAAAAGTTTTTGCTAAGTTTGGCGGAAAATTTTTCCGCTAAATTTAGAGGAAACATTTTACCTGTGTGACGTCACACTTAAAATTTGAGATGACGTGTCTTGTGACGTCACACGTCAATTCAGCGGTGAAATTTCCCGGCTAAATTTAGCAGGGAATTCAGCGAAGGTTTTACGCTAAGTGGGATGGGAACAGGAGAGGAGGATGGGAGGGTACGGAGGGGAGCAGCTGGCATACCCTCCCCTTCGTACCCTCCCCCTCCTCCTCAAGAGCTGCGCTCCAATTCGGCATTACAGAGAATTGTAAACGTCTAATTTTTTTAACGTGTCTTTATTAAGGGGTATCGGTGGCCGAATGGGCTAGCGCCCACCGGATCGGA
>JAZHYW010026003.1:0-26981 GCA_037355805.1 Ixodes ricinus | reverse complement strand
ATATACAACTGATGCTCATTGTGTGCTCGAGCCCGCCATGCTCCTTTTCGAGCTGTGGTTTCCGACACAGAGTTCCCAGCACAAGACTCCCAATGCCAAAAAGGGATAATTAAAATCATGTCAAGTATCTCATCACTTTGATTGAAATCAGAAGCTACACTAGAAGGGAATAGGTTACTGTAAAGAGAAGAGTTTCCAATGGTGTGTTCACATTACATTATGCACAAAGATGCTCGAGAGGAACTTCTCAATCAGGCGCGTAGCCAGGGGGGGTGGCCCATGGGGCCCGCCCCCCCCCCGAAATATTCCATTTTGCTGGGGCCTCCTCTCCCCCTCCCCCTCATACAACATTTTGTCATGGGCGCCCCCCCCCTTCCCGAAACAAAATCCTGGCTACGTGCCTGTTCTCAATGATGGAACTTCTCCTATGTAACCTTGGCTGCCCAGTACAGGAGATGGACCTTCTCCGATGCTGTTTTCTGGATGAGCAAAAAGGAAAGTTTAGGCTGGTATGCATGGCCATACAGCAGGAAATAAAATAGCAAGCAAACAAAAAAGTGTTAGCTATCCTAGTGAGCTTTGGCTAAGTCGAGTTCGGCTGAAAGCAACGTGTGTGCAGCTGGCCCGATGCAGAAGAAAAGCACTCACAGCTTTGTGAATCACAATACATGTGCAGGACAGGCGGATGGCTAGTCTCCATAGACAACGTGCAAAACGAAAATGAGGCGAGGGATTAGCGTACGTATCAAGGTGTGAAAACCTTCAGTGGAAGCAACCGGTGTAAACCAAAGACAATTTGGAAAGCCCTGCATATCTTTAGATTAGCTCCAAGAGTGAACGAAAATGTATGTAAGCAATCATTCAGTTCTGTACGCAGCAAACTGGAAGTAGACACAAGTTGTATTTATGCTATTGAACTTCTTATCCCCCATCCAACTCCAAAATGGGCCTTTCCACTAGAGTGACTGTATAGTCCCTGCTTGCAGAGCCAGAGTATCACGTTCCTTTTCCTTACACCACCAATTCCGTGTTGGAGGAGAAGCGGTCACGTGCATCGAACTGGATCCAACCTTCATGAGGGAAAGCGACCTAGCACGAACAGAGTTTCGGGCGAAGCACGTTCCTCGCTCTGCGTTTTCGAAAAATACATCCTGCACTAAAATCGAACAAACTTGAAAGTTTCTTGGTAATTGAGCATTATGTGTAGCCACTAGGTACAGTATAATCCCGTTCTTTTATAACGCGAGCGATGTTTAAAAACGTGTTTCCAAAGTATGGAATGCAGACGACAGGGAAGGGGGAATAGGTGGCCGAGTGGGCTAAAGCGCACACCCAGCTCGACGCGCGTGGAGCGAAAGCTCGCGCTGCAGAACCCAGGGATCCTGGGTTCGAGCCCCACCTCTGCCCGCTTCGATCTGGATGAGCATCGTACCGGCGTGCGGTCGTGTATCACTACTGCGTGGTGCACGTTAAAGACCCCAGGCTAGCGGTTGTACCGCACTGGATAAATTGCTCATCTACAGCGAGTGACTCGTCGCAACTTTAAAATGGCAGACCAACTACACGCTGTATAAATATCCCCACAACCCCAATTATTACGACAGGGAAGACGATCGCGTTGCTGGAGTTTGTGGCGCTCGCGGAGAGATACGTGACCGGCACATCCGGCTACTTCAGACCAGACAACAACGCGTAGCTAAGGCTTTCAAAGAGATGACGTTTTCGTCGGCTACTATGTTCCACCCATGGCATAAAGAAAAACCGGATACAATGGACGAGACGACGGAGCCTAGTCGTCTCTGCTCCGCAAGCCGCCCTCCGGTTACGCCATCCGCGCCTCCGGATCTCCTGAAAAAGAGGCGGTAGCTTCTCGCAGTGCGGCCTTAGATCCAACATGGCAGCCCGGAAGTACCATTGCGATACTTTGCTCCAGAAACAAAGCAAATGCAAGTACTCTATTTTTCCCAATGGAACGGCGCCATCTATCAGCAAACCAAAATATTATTTTTGATGGCCTCTGAAAGCATTTAAAACGATGATTCAGCTTGCATTTTTTCCGCTGTGGATGAAGGAAAAATTTACTGCGTCTTCCGATTGAAATGCTGGGCTAGCCTCGGCTGCGTAATGTTAATGAACGCCGATAACATCACGCAAGCACCACCAAAAATGGCGGAGAGCATCTTCTGTGACCACTACACGCATGCGTAGGCTACCTTGAACAGTACTGTGGAAAGCTGCAGACATTTCAGCACGCAGTTTTTGGAGCTAAAAATGCCAGGCCTCCTCCTTTTAAGGAGCCCATGCTTGCTTGCTCCATTACAAAGATATTTATTTCTGTTTCTATCACATAGCCGAGATAAGTTGCAAGTTTGTAAATACCCGTATGGTATGCATAACTACAGCCGTCTCTTTGAGTGACAATCTCCGAGATAGGAGTTTTTAGTCAGACGCACTGGACGATTCAGAATTATAAATTATAAAGAGTAAACTGCGGCCTGTTGCATGACCCACTGTCTGAGGCTAGAGAAAGTCTCCAATCAGCAGATGCCACTCTGGCTAACTGAAATCCAGTGCAGGCTAACGCAGTAATATTCGAAACCGAAACACTCTTTCGCTTTTGGGATCCTGTTTAAAAAGCAGAATAGAAATGGAAAAAAATCTACAGTAAATCTAACTTGAAATAAATGAACTGTTTAACTGACTGTAGTTTGCTACAACCGAGGACATCTGCGAGAAAGTTTAGATAAAGATAATCGGTAAATTCTAGTGAACAGAAGCATATCGGTAACTGCATCCAGCCTGCATTCGCAGTCCCCGTATATGCATCCGTAAGACCTGTTCAACTATATCAACAACCAACGTGCATTCTGAAATTTTATATTGAAGGATCGAACAACACTTGAGGGGCACGTAGGCTTATAGAAATAAACATGCAAAATGCCATGCACCTCGTTACTCCTTTTCTTGCAGCACTATAAAAATATCAATGCCGAGATGAGTCAACTATTTTATGTTTGAATATTGTATGATTTATAAAATAATTACCATGTTAAAGACAGCCGTCGTGGAAGGCTAAAGCGATTTACACCAGCAGAATGAAAGCAAGAAACTTGGAATTTCAAAACGGGAGGCGAAAATGGGAAGTTTGAGTAAATTGTTGCATTAACCCAGGTAACGATACCCAATACTCTGCTGGCGGTTTTGCACATCCATCGTTTCGATTTATTATTTATTAGACAAGAACGGTTTACTAAAACTCCCTCATAGCGCAGAGGACGTCTAATTTTTAAATCCTGTGAGAGGAAAGCGAGAACTTGTCAATGAATATCTTCATGTTCCTACAGTTGTGTAATTTGCTTTTGCCTTCCACGGCGGCTATCTTCAAAATGGCGATTGCCTCATGAACCACAAAACCTGCAAACAATAGTTAATTAGTGAATTTTAGATAATTAGCCATCATTTAGTCGCATCCCTTCTTGAACAAATTGTTCAAGAAAGAATGTCGAGCTGGCCAAATAAGTCACCGGCGGAGACGGCGTTAGAAAAGTCGTGTCAATTTTTCTATTCTTTTACAAAAACTGGACCCAGTGAAAAAGTAAATTATATACCACTCTTCCAAACACCTAAGAAAAAAATAATAGCGTAATGTATTGGGTGCTCAGAAGCCACATCTGTCTAGCAATGTACCTCACCGCTATTTGTGATAACGTATCGGTCCCCTTGGATTCCATGCTCCCCGGCTGTTGCCAAGCGCTTCCCAAAATCTCTGCCACACCATTCGCTAGTGTTCGCATTTCTGCGAAGGAGTACCTTTCTAGCATGTTAAGAAACGATTAGGACAGTATAGCTCGACAGTTTCTTTTTACAAACTTGCCTAAGCATACTCATTTGTTTTCCTCAGATTTTAGTTTAATTTCAGATACTTTGGCACAACCAGCTTTGCAGATGCATCACAAAATGTCCAGGGAAGCTACGTGAAAGAACGAAAAGACGCTTTCTATACACATGTATTCAGGCAAATTTCTTTCGTACATTAGTGACAACCTAGCCAATGCAAGGAAACGAGCAGTTTAGAACTTTTCCTTAACACCCCCCCCCCTTTTTTTCCAAAAAAGAAACAACAAAAATGCCTAAAAAACGACAGAAAGAGAAAAACACCGGTATCAAACCGTAAATTGTCCTACCGTCTTAAAAAAAAAAAGCACGCAAGAAGGGGTCTGTGAGGTTTCGCAGAAAAATGCATCATCGAAGTATGTTTCGTCGACATTGTGATGTTCCGTCAAAATATTTCTTCAACCGGCACCTCGTCTAACGTTTCGCCGTCAAATTGCTTTTTCACTAGCTGCACTCTATTCGGTTTCATATCGCTAGCTGGAAGAAAACAGCAAGAACAGTGCCTACACGGTATAAAAAATACACCGGAGCCCAGGTGGCCAGCAGACACAGCAAATGCACATCCGGGAAAGGGACCTAGGTTGCCATAAGGCCCCTATATACTGAAATGTAGCGCAAACCATGGTCTGGAAATGGGGAAGATGAATTTCCCCTCTTCCTTGCCCTTTCCCTCTCAAACTATTTCTTTCCCCTGAGCGCGACACGTGAGCGTTGCCTTCTCATGATCCCGCGCGATTCGGTGGTCTACTAGAAACCGGCGCCATCTTTGTGGGAGGCGTGGCGGTGTCGGCACGCCTCCGCCATGCCTCGGCGCACGCCTCGCCTTTTTTTTTACATGACCTTGGCGGCAACGTGATGCCATCATCCTGAGATGTAGATTGTACAAACAGCGTTGCGAAAGGGAATAAACTCTTTCCCGTCCCGACGGGAAAAGATAATTTTCAGCGAAAATCTTCAGCGGTCGGAAAAGTTTCGACTGCCTCCAAGGGAGACTTTGCGAGGTAAGTCATTGTAGAACTCTAGATCGTATTACCTGTCTCCTTCGGTCTCGCCGATCAAGACCACCTAATAAGAGCATGAGACGAGACAAACACGGAACTAAATTACCGGCAAGAATAACTCTGACACGTCTTTTCGTGCGCATTTCATAAGTGAAAGTTACTCGCTCGCTTTTAGCTCGCTTGCATTGACAGGATCGAGATCAGAACGATTCGTGAGAGACTGGAGCGCCTCTAAAATAAAGACGGTTGTAGTGTTACCGCGTGCATATTCCGCCAGTGAAAAGAGAGTCACGAACGATCGACCAGCTCGCGCTTTTGTTGCGCAGCATATTTGTGCGATCGGCGAGACAAACATGGAACTAAATTACCGTACTTCAGGAAGAATGAATCCGACCTTCTGGGCAACAAAGTGAGCCTTCCATTTCTAAAGAAAACAGTATTGAGCTCGTGTTGTTTACTGACAATGCCTTTACGACGTGCCACGAAGTACACAAGAAGTTTGGGACATTGTTTCCGCGAACAGGGATGCACATTTTTTCGAAGAAACACAATGTCGAAGGGGAACCACGGAGAGTGGCGTTGAGGAAATCTGGTGGCAGGAGCATTGCAATGACAAGTGCAGTCATAAATGTGGAAATAAATTCCGTGTTCCAAGGTTTTCTTTTTATCGTTGTTTTTGTATATATTTATGTGTGGTCGAGAATAAGGTTGTTTCGGATCCTCAGCCACAGCAGAGCAGCATAATCTATGACGATATCCTGAACAAAAAGATCGGTGTTGCTGTGCTTGAAATCGTTTTGTGTATGAGTTTGTATATGGTGAGAAATGTGCAGTAATTATTTTGTTAGGGATGTCTTTGTAGTTGAACAGGAGTGCTTCTTGAATGGGCAACTAGGCCAGATGGTGACAAATGTGCAGTATTTTGCCTTGTAGCCATATAAGTATATTTTGTTGTCTTCATCTTTGCATGTGATTTGTCCTCTGTGATTAATAAAACATCATTTATTGACAATAAAAAAATTGCTCTTGCCTTTTGAAAGTTTTGTGGAAGGATCTCTCTGTCCTCATTTGTAACTCAAGCTGTACGGTACTCCCGCGGGTGAGTGGCAAAGCTTTTATACGCTTTGCAAGTGAACTCAAAGACGTGCCTTGCGCGCAAGAGTGTCAAAAAAAGAACTCAAAACACGGTAAGGATAAAAGTGGGCCTCGCTAATAAATGGGATAAATGAGAAACGTACTGGCAAGGCAACCGAGCACGCGCTATTATTTTTATTTTATTTTAACTGAGAAAAATCAAGCGAGTGCAATTGATAGGTAGTTATATGCACGAGGCGCGTAAATAGCTGACGTCACATATCCCTCCGCACGCCTGTGGACATTTGCAGGTAGCATGCGACATTTATGAGATGTGTATGAAGTAAACCAGGCTGCTGGTTCGGCAAAGCTATTGGTAATGCTAAAAATTACCGAAAAGTCCTGGTTTTGGACGCGTTGCGGTGTCTTTTATTTCACTAACTCGAGTGATGGCGAGTCTGCAAATGCACTGCGTTCAAGATAATTAAAAGTTTTAGTAAAGCGTGCTTTAAGGATTGCGAGCCTTGCGATCGCGAGCCCAATCCATGCTCAAAGCGACGGCTCGAGCTCCAGCTAGCAACGGCAGTCCTTGCCTACGAAACTCTATTTACCCGCAGGGAGAGATGCAGTCTAACGTCTGCCTGCACTCAGCTCTTGCTTCAATAAACGGGCAAACACAATATTTTTACAGTGCAGAGCGATGTCTCAAAATACTCAAAACTACTTTTTTTTTTATTGTCTGCGTTCAGCGGAATTGGAGAAAGCTTCTCTTCACACCCGAGCGATTCCAACTCTGCTCGCGTGATTACATTTTGCGATCGAGACGTCTTCCCATGTGTTACAACTCCAATAAAGGTGCCCAAACGCTAGTTTCTTCACGTTAAACAAACGAAACTGTCTTCATATCTGAAAAAAATGATCTAGTCCGACGTATGCAATAGCAAACAAGTGACTCGTGGAGGCGCGCGCAAGCGCGCGCCGTGTGGGCCTCGCACAAACATGGCGGCGGATACGTGGAACGGGAGGGGGCAAGAACGATTACCCTCGATGGAAAGGAGAAAAACGGGTGGAGGAGAAATTCCGCTGCCTTTCAGTGGTAGTCAGGCGTATCACGGCCCCCAACGTCCACCTTGGGGCAATGACGGGCATCAGGGCCTGCAGAAAGGAGGTCTTCCTTTCAATACGCGCCGTCGCTCGGTTAGGCGTACGCGGCAGTGATACGGGCCCTAAAGACGTACCGGCGGAACAGTGGCGCGAGGCTACCGAATCAGCGTTCCCCATCGATAAACAAGGGCACGTCGCGACAAAAGCTGTCGACGAAACGTAGCAAATACTGACGATAAAACAAACTGGGCCTGGTTTCGAACCAGTCCGGCGAGGACGCGTCATTCCACGAGTCGCTAATCAACGCGCTGGCGTCCTAACGCAAACATTCAACTTGAAATTTCGAGCACCGATGCAAAAAGACCGGTGGCAGTTTGTTTTACTTACCAACTAAGCCGCCGATGTTGCAACCCGGATCCCCGCTGTTGTAAACGTAAACACGGCTACGCGAACAACAAAATTTGGACGACGACGCCCTCTTGTTCCGGTGGACCGATGGTACCAACGCGCGGGTTAACAGCCGAGTGCTGCAATAGATTAGAGCACCTCTCAGAGAAAGACGCTCGAGGTTCTGCTGGCGTACCAGTCTCAGCGTATCTTCGGAAAACGCGAACCCTATGAGCCGCCGTCTTCGTGCTCCTCACTACGACGCCATCTTGATCTGTTGAAACCAATGTGGCCTCTTCACTTGTTGCATTTGGTCGCGAAAATTTGTCTTAACCTAAAATATTATTTTATTAAACCATGCTTACAACGTGAGCAGCATGAAATTGTATTATTTTGGCCATTTTGCTTAATTTTAGTGCTCTAAATGAAAGACTGCTATATTCGAGCCACATCCAATCCAGACAGTTAATCGGTCGAAGCCGTAGGGGGCGTGCGTGTGCACCAGTCGATCTTTTGGGAGAGAAGGATACGGATGATGGGTGTACAAGTACACCGTTTGAATGGCCGCCAGGTGTCACTACCTGGAAATGGGTGTAAGTGAGCACGATACACCAACATACACCCTTGTTTTTTCTTAGAGTGTATTTTGCCAAATTCCGTTCACTGTCACGCACTTCTTTCGTCTGCGCGTTTCACCTTACCCTAAAATTAATTTGGAAACAAATGCTTCGATTCGAGGTCAAATATTCTTGAGACATACTATATTAGAGTCTATGATTAGTTTTCAACCAATGTGATATAGTATAATTTATGCGATTCAAGTCCCGTATAAAAATAAGGATCAAGTTTATTTACAGAAGAAAATCAGAAACACACCTAGCCCGCATAAGCATAGAACGCTTCTATGCGAGCAGGGCAGTGAATTTGCTTGCCTCAATTAGTAGACAAACAAAAAAATTTACTAAAGGTTCCGTTAAACAGTTTTGGCACTTTACAATAATAAAACAAGAAAAAATACAATACAATCAATCAAAATGAAACTTCCATACATACATCTGTATGTACATACTGTTCTCCTTTTATATTGTGCACTTAATCGCTTTGTAATTATTCCCTTTTGCCATTAGTATAATAGCTTCAGTAGGTGTTGCTATATGCATCTTGAAAATACGCTTACGCTATACTTACGCCATCGAAGGAATGTTTGTACTTAGTGTTACATTATATAAGACCTTGCTTAGTGTTGACCCCAGAGAGGCTTGGCAAGCTCCAAGGGCCTAGGCTCGAAAGAAAATCACGCTTAATACCAGTTCCACAGAAAAAAATCAGAGAGGTATTCTTTCTTATTGTTTACTTTAAAATGTTAAGCTATCTGGGTAGGAGCAATCCCTGTTCCGATGTTAGTGTGGCCCGCGCCCGAGTGCACCACGTCCTACCCGGCCGCGGTTTTCGGTTTGGCCCGAGCCCGTGCAGAGCCCCTCAGAAATGCTGACAGAACGTACACAAACAGTTAAACTACTCCGGCGAGAAACAAGTGGCTATTTATTTTTAAAAATATGGCGATCAATGAGATTCATTTGATGGAGAAGCGTGAGCATTAGCTCTTCTGGCGACTGCGACGGCACAGCCGCAACTCAGCTTTTACCCACATTCCCAAGGGCATTCCACCGCACCGCGGTGCCTCCTGCTCTCTGGCTCCACGCCAGCTGTGCGACGCTCCTATTGGTCCAAAACGCTGACGTAAGCACGCGTTACATTCTCTCTCTCTTCCCGCCTCGCTTGCCTCATTGCACTTACGCACTCCGCGCGTAGGCGCGCAGTGCTGAGTCATCAAATCTCTAAACGCGATACCCCTCTATCCTCGTGACGTCATGCATGGCACTGACAAACAAACTCACTGACTGACACCGGCGGGTTTTCATCAAAACGAGCTTTCGCATTAAAAAAAATAATAAAAGAAACACAGACAAGGCCGGGCAGGTTTCAAATCTGTCCATCGACAAAAGGCTACTGTAGTCGGATAAGAATGCGCCAAGTCAACATTACCACGTACCAGCCAGGAACGTCACTGAAGCACTCCGTTGTAGAGTTGCAGAGCCTTCGGTTCTTTAGGCATGACAGCAAATTGTCTATAGCTTAAACCGTCGGTTCGACGCGAGCACCTCCCGGGTCTGGCGATGCGCTGAAAGAGGCGTTGGCACCGCATAGTTCCGGCAGCACGGCGCCTAAGTCTGGTAATGTTCTAGGCCTGTACCGCAAGTTCTGTCGGCTATGCGGATTTCTCAGTAGAAGTCGGAGCGCTCTCAAAGGCTGTCAACCATACAAACATGAGGGCATCGACCAACCCCGTTTTGTTTGCTTGATTGGTTCACCCATTATAGCGCAATAACTAAACTAACAGCAACGAAGGTCATGACGCAGCACCTTTGGTACTGCTCAATTGCTCCTATGGCGCGTAGCATCGGCCACACTTTGCCTGGCATGCTTCTTTCAAGCGAGGGATCGCAGCGTCATAATTGTTATCTTTGTTTATGTTTGCAAACTCCCCTCGCATCGAGTCCGCGTGGCTCCGCCGTAGCAGACGTCCTTGAACAGTGTCTGTCGGATCAACAGGACTTGCTTGTCAACACCGCAGCTAGTACAGACCAAAGTCCCTATACTCTTAAAAATGTTTGTGCGTCTACTTTCACGCACACCACTCGGAGAGCCAATCAGCGCAACTTGCGGAGGCAGCTCAGCAAATGACGATGCCGAAACATCTGTTTATACCAAAAAACGCAGTCTGAGTTGTGACATTAAGCAATTCAAGCGTGACGCTTTGCATTGCTTGATGTCACAACTCAGACTGCGTTTTTTGGTATAAACAGATGTTTCGGCATCGTCATTTGCTGAGCTGCCTCCGCAAGTTGCGCTGATTGATTCTCCGAGTGGTGTGCGTGAAAGTAGACGCACAAACATTTTTAAGAGTGATAGGCTCGCCAAACACAAAGTTGGGGCCGAACTTTACTGAGCACGCCGATAGGACTCTCGCGACAATGAACGATGACGCCGGACCTTTGTTGCCGGAATCGAATAGTCTTTAAGCTCCAACTTTGTGTTCGACAAGCCTAGAGTCCCCGGGACATATTTCACTGGAAGGGGTGGGGTGGTGCAGCTGGGGGAGGCAGATGCGCTCTGCAAACCACGCTAGCAGCACGACGCGCCCCCATCCATCAGATACTTTCACACCCCACTCAGAAGGTATGTTTTATCGCCCACTTCTAATGCTCTGGGGAAGTATGCATGTGCGTAACAGTCCCGCGAAGTGCTTAGAGTGACGTTGCTAACCAGGGCATCAATGATCGCGCCACGATGAATCGCAAAACTCGTGTAGGCTGTATCGGGGACGCATCCGCCGTGGGGTGCTGTTCATACGTCTTGTGTGTGATGCAGAGGGCGTATGGGCGCTAGGGAACAAAAATGACGTAACCAAGTACACAACTTACATTTATTCACACATTACAAAGCTTACATGCTTAACTTCTGTTACATCCAGTGAGGGTCTTACGGCCTAATCCTGCAATCGTGCTCACTCTCTAATCGCTGCCCATAGGAGACGAACACGTTTCGCCGTGGTCAAAGAGGGTGGGCGAGCATTGGCATCCATCTGTCTCGCTGCCCGAATCTCTTCACGCCGTTTCCAGACTCCATTAAGTGCCGAAAGCGGAGGCGTCATAACCGATCAACTGTCAAATTTCTACAACTAATCACACACTTGTAAGCCTCATAACTCTCGATGAACACCGGTTTGAGTTCGATGGATTATACCTAATATGGCAGAGTGGGCTCTCTCAAACGCCACCGCTCCTGCTCGGATCGACAAACTTATCTGCCGGGCTACGCCTCTGTGAACGCCGCGCGCGAGGAGCTAAGTTTAGATCCGATTGCGACATGCGTGGTGCGACAACGGCGCTGTCTGTGCACGCGACACACGCGAGATCGAGTAATATCGCTTCTCTCCTCTACACAAGGATACTAAAGTAAGGCGCTCTGGTAGTACGGTTGCAAAGATGTAAGCGATGTTATTATTATACATTTTCGTTACACGCGGTTTTAGCAGGTGACCCCCTTGTCCTCCTTGACGTCTGTCTCGAGTCGGTTAAAGGGCCACCCTTTTTGGCTGCTGTGTGAACTGTTGCAGATACGCGGCATTATGGTGGATGGTCGAGAAAAGCTCACTGGAAAAGAGCTCACCGCAAAGCCGTCAGGTGCGGGGAAAAAAACTCACGGTCTTTAGACGGACGCGGAGAAGAGTACATTCATGAATTTGTAAAGCAAACATTCATTCGGTTAAACTTGTGCCACTAAATAAGCTACGCTTCAGAGTAACGACACTTGGCTCTATTGTGACTTAAAACCAGAGTTGCCAGTTATCTGAAGCTTTATCTTAAATCATAGGAAACGCTTTTCCGTCCTCCAGAAATGTTAAAACAGTTCACGACAGAGCAAAGCAATATTACATGAGCTTCCTAACACCGAATCTAATGCTCAGGAAGTTGCACTTTTGAATAAGGACAATCGGCAGTGGCGTCTGCTCTGCACAAGCACCAAAATGGCGGCGCCCACAATAATATCGGGGAACGGGGTGCCGATATTCTAAGCGCCACTCATTTAGTGGCTCTAGGTTGAACTATGCCTGAATGCCAGCCTCGCATGCGATAATTCTGCATTTCTAATGAGAACTGCAGGGCGTGTCTTCCGAACGCGAGGCCTCTAGCGCGCCCTTCACGACTTCCATCGTGCTGCATCGTGCTTTGCTCGAGGTGCAGGAGACGCCGAAGCATTCTCAAAAGTAGGAAGCTCGAACAATTCCTTGTAGAAACTAAAGCCTGCGCGCCTGCTCTGTGACGTCACTGTAGCTAGGCCAGCGAGCGGAAAAACAACAGTCGGCTGAGCGCTTAGCTTTGCTGCGTCGACGCGCTTACCCGTGAGTGACAACGACGTAATTAATCGGATTACAGATTTTAAAAAATAAAGTTTGTACAAGACTTCGAGCTTCAGAGTTTACTATTAATATTAAGACGACTGAAAAATACCCGTGGAAAATATTAGCGACTACACACTTTCTACTATTCTGGAACTTGATCTAAACCAAGGCGCTGCTCTTCAATATCAAATATGTTATTTTGAAACATATTTTTGACGTCCATGACTACAAGACAGCTACAAAATATGGGAAATAGTGGTTTATACCTAGTGCCTTCCAGATGGTTCCCTGAAAGATTAAAACAAAAGTGACCGCACGCTCTCGATCTTCCAAAACAAGCTGGACGCCCAATTTTGTATTTAAAAAAAAATCTGCAAATGCAAGTGACGGCGCGCTTTGAGCGGTCATTTGTTTTCTTTTAGAAAGATGTAGTTTCAACAGAGTAAAACAAACAAATCAAACATGAACTGCGATTGATCGACTACGTGTCATAAGGCCATCATGCAATAAATAAACTTGACAAAATGTATAGTTCGCCTCATGATATCATTTTCTTTTGCCTCCTCCCTGGGTTTAATATACCGGTTTACATAGATATCGTTGTTCCTTCACAACTTTTTTTTATACAATCTTAACTTTTTGCAAACACAGTCGCTTTTTGGCTTGAGCAGACCTTACATCCTGGACCAAGGTCACTTTCTCTCTTGTGCGTATTATTGAGACGAATGGTAGTCGACGAAGTACAGATGAGTTTGAGCACTGCTCGACATCTATGGTCGCTTGCACAGGTGTCCGACTTTTCGACTTCTGGTAGAAAAGTTAGTGCCAGGCCCCTGACAACTTCTCCTTGATAACGTAACTGCAAGAGCTGATCGATGTGCTGGGGCGCCATAAACTTGTTCACAACGACTTCAGCGTGCATCACCACACTGTCGACCATGGAGGCTGTGCAAGACGGTGGGACAAAGGGACCGGGACGTCGCCCCCTGCTGCGATTGGTCAGCGCTACGCCGCTGACCAATCGCAGCGAGGCGGCGATCTCCGGTCTCTTCGTACCGCGTCGTCCCGCCGTCTCGCATATCCCCCAGTTGTGTTGGAAGGTGCATTCTCTTCGAGTTAAAGCATCTTTCAGTTAATGAACCCCTGCATCCGAAGGAGGTGCCTTCTCCGAAACCAAATGTTCTCTCTAGTATTCACCCTTGAGTGTCTTCACAGTTACAGAGCTAAAGTAACCATCTATGTAGGTCAGAATAGCAACTCTAGATCTGATAAATCAGAGTCGGTGATGTCGAATTGAAAAGCTAGAACACAAAGCAAAACACTCTGCGAAGGTGACTAGCATGTCAAAACATACAAAATATTTCAAACACTTTGGAAGTGGTTACTCGTTCTAAAAATACCTACTGTGTCCCTGATACGACAGAAAATAGCGGAGTTGTTTTCAATACTGTCATGCTTCCAAGCACAATGAGAGTTCATAAGTGCGGGAGTGCGAGGATAAAACAAAAAGCTGCCGAGCCAACATACCTTTGACGAGCTCGTAACTTGAACTTCTTTCCCCGGAATTGTCGTGATTCAGTGAATACGCCTTTGCTCGTCGGTTGGGAAGAAGAATAGGTGTAACTTTGGTTCTTCGGCACAATTTCTTCCACACAACGGCACATACCACTTAAGAGGCATTGATCCGTACATTCGCACACACGTAAACACTAGAGATCCTGGTCGCAGACGGACTCAGTTAATAGGCAGGCGTCTTTGTATCCGCATTTCAAACGACTTTATGGGTTTCCCGATTGCTCACTTCTCTGGCTTTGCATTGCTAGCGAGCCTTCTGCAATCTGGTGAAGTTGCATCGTCACATCGCGCAATCTTCTTTTTTTATTCGATTTGTCGACACAATCTAGAACACACTTCCATCTTTGACGCTCACACCGAACGCCTCGGAGATGACGGCGCATGAAAACACATATAAAAAAAAATATTTCCCCGGGCCGTTCGGGGTGCTTCGTCAGCATCTTCGCAGATGCACGGTGGTGAAAACCTTCTGCTAGCTCTCCTCGCTTGGGCTTGGAGCGGTGACGTAGCTCACGTAACAAAACGAAACGCGCAGGCTTTCGTTTCTAGAAAGTGATGGCTGGAGGCGGTACAACTGAAGCACCTCCCTTCCGTCGTCACCTTCATTGAGTATGCGGAGCGCAAGTTTGTCTGCTTCATCAGCAGGGGTTGCGGTGACGTTAGGATGCCGGCCTCTGATTGGCTCCGTTGGAAGGGATAGTGGGTAGACCTCAATGCTAGATAGCATTGAGGTCACACACTACCCCTCCATCTGAGCGAATCAGAGCTCGGCGTTCTGACGTCGGTGCAACCCCTGCTCAAGAAGCAGACGAACTTACATTCCGTGTGGCAGAGGAGATGGTTGTTTAGTGTATAGATTACACAACGTTACAAAATACACAGCAAAACTTCCTGAAAAAAATTAAGGCAGCCGGATAGAAGTACTACCAGTGGAGGAGGATACAGCTTCAGTACTTCCCGGAGTGTATCTATTTAACGATCTTCCATGTAGCAGCCGGCACTGTTGTATTAAATCTTGACGTATAGCTATCCCTTTAAAGAGCCTCTGTTGCTTTCCAAAATGTTCCCTTTAAAGGGGTCATGAAACGATATCGGGTTGAAATGTTCACGACTTTGCAGAGGCGTACTGGTCCTAGTCTGGCCCAAGTATACTCGCACAGACCGCCATCGATTTAGAAGCCTCTTTGTCGCGGTGAAATTGCGAGGATAAAGGGAGCTACTTCTTCCGGTCTTCGCCTTCGCAAAGCTTTATGACGTGATTGTGGGATCAAAACCACCCGCCAGACGACAGTCTAGCTCGGCTCATGGATTGGACACGAGAACTGCGTGAGCACTCGACTTCGTCTCGTAACACTCAATCTCTCGTCGGACACTCGGATAGTGGCTCGTGTCCAACTACTGCGATGATGAGAATAGCCGAACTCTACAATTGCCTGGAGCTCGGAAAGCGTTTTCTACTTTGCCAACATTAGGGCGTGGCCATGATTAACGTTGACGGCATAGGATAGACACCAGGATAGCTAGGTTCGACATTGTACATGTTCCTCTTAAAGGTACACGGAAGTGACGTCTTCACGTCTGATTGGTTGGAAGCAAGAGTGACGTAATTTCCCTAGAAAAATGTGGGCGGAGTCGGCAAAACTGGGCGGAGTCGGCTACCGGACGTGACAACAAAGTGACGTTTCGTTTTGTACTGAGTACGTTTCAAAAGGTACTAGCTCCTGAGTATAGGTGTCTATCGTTGGTCATATTTTCCAAACCGCGTTGTCGACGGGCGATTATGCCACTTTTCAACTAATTTAGTTATTGTTTTCGCCGGGAAGACTTAAGGCCGGTTCACACATGCGGCGGAGCGCTACGTTAGCGCTACGTGAGCGCTCCAAGGAGCGCTCATGTGGCGCTTCCTAGCGCGTGACGTAGCGCTCGGTTAGCGCCACAGCAGCGCTCTGTTAGCGCTTCGAAGCGCTTGTTAGCGCTAGAAGCGCTCTGTTAGCGCTACAGAAGCGCTCTGTTAGCGCTCTCACGCTCCTTGTGCCGTGCTTGCTGCTGCGGAACAGCGCGTGCACGGCGATTCCTTTGTTGTTGTTTTTCCTTTGGCATTGAAAGAAGAGGAAGTAAAAGAGCCGCTCTCCAAGCAAAGGGTCGGGCAGGCGATCCAGAGTCATGGACTCTGAGCGACTAATTGATTGGGTACGATCTCATCGCTTTCTATTCGATATGCGTGACCCTGGTTTCAAAGACACGCAGTTAAAAACCTCCGAAAGAGCTCTGTCTCGGTCCCTCAATCTGGGAATAAGGTTCGCCGGATACCCGCCGGTCTCGGTGCCGAAAAATGTCGCGCACCCAGAAGGCTCTTCTGTATGCTTCTGGGCGTTAAGTCGTCCACACACATATGCACTAATTGCGTATGTAAGAGCATTTGTCGCGTTTCTATTTCAGCGTTGCACATGTCCGCCATGGTGCTGCTGATGCACACCCAACCACAGGAACCGGAACCGCAGTGCACGCGCTAATCGGCGGCACCGCGGTACAAGAAGCGCTACTGAAGCGCTAACACGGCGCTACTGAGCGCTACAGGCGCTACTGAGCGCTAACAGCGCTATATTAGAACGAAGTCACGCGCTAGGAAGCGCCACATGAGCGCTCCTTGGAGCGCTCACGTAGCGCTAACTTAGCGCTCCGCTGTATGTGTGAACAGGCCTTTACCCGCAGCACCGTGCAGCATTTGAGCTCCCGGAGGATTGCAAGCGTGCGACGCAGCGCCGGCGGCGCGAGGCAACGTTGGCGCGAGGAACCGGAGGTGAAGAGTCTGCGAAACGAAGCTCGTGCACGTTCACGGCTGTGGAGCTTCAAGTGTTGTACACTTCGTTTCTACGACATGGAGTGCTTCCAAAGTTTGGAGGCGAGCGACTAGCACGTAGCGCGGGACTGAAGACAGTCGGCGTCGCCGTCCGGGCCGCGTCCGTCGCTCTCGTGCGTCGTGTCGGGGTCCGGCGCGGCTGGCTCCGCTTCCCCGAGACGCTGAGCGAGAGGTACGACGTGGAGACGGGCCTCAGGCCGCTCGGTAGGATATTCGGCGTCATCGGTTGCGTGAACGAAACGATGATCGCCATCGTCGGCCCGTCCAAGAACGATGCCACCGCCACGAAGGCGGTGCACTGTGCCGCAAGCATTTCTACGCTTTCAACGTGATGGCGCTCGTATTACGTATTCAAAATCAGTTCCATGTGTGTCAAAAAGAATACAGTACAACGCTGGTACGGTGTGGATATGCCATTTTATAAATGAGAGGAGCGGGCTTGTGTGCTCCCACCAGGGGCGGACGCAGGTATTTCTAGAGGAGGTGAGGTTTTTGGTTAGCGTATCATATTGTAGCGGTGCTGCCGAGGCGCGTGCTAGAGCCCACCGAGGACAAAGACAGAAACGCGTGCAGACGGCGCGTGACACACTTCGAATTGGGTCTGATTTGGCTGTGGACGTCCTCTTGTAAATTAAAAACGTAACTAGAATGGAAAGTTGGGCGAGTTGGTATGAATCCATTTTGAAAAACAGCGCGAATAACACACGGACAAGAAGAGAACACACAGGACGATGCGCTGACTATCAACTATCTACTCAGAAGACATACAGAGAAATACACGCGAGGATTGCTGCTTCTTTTTCCTCTTCCACCAGTCATTCGCCATTACGCGCGCAACATTATAAATGAAATCAAATTAAAACACACCAGCACACTAAAACACACCAGCACAGGTAAAAGTCATCGCGTCTTCTTCCTCCTTTCTTCTTTCTTCGATCTTCAATCTCGATCTTCAATTCTCTGGTCAACCCATGTCCAAAAAAACTATCTCATTGTCCACTAGGTTGATGGAAGGTTGGCTCACGCACCCGGGTTTTCGTTTCGCTATATGATAAGCCTCTACTAACTCCCTTGATAGCTGATCTTTGTGTCTAAACAGTACTTTTGTGTCACAAAATTTTGGCTCACACCCACAATCACGGCAGTGGACAGCTAAATGGGAGTACGCGCTACCTTTTAAAGAACTGTGGTGTTCGCGTAGACGAATGTTGAGGCAACGCCCCGACTGACCTATATATGAGTGACCGCATGAAAAAGGTATTTCATAAACAGTCCCCTTGGCACAGGACACGAACTTCATGCCATGGTTGACGCGACATCCAAAAAGTTCTGGCTTACTTTTCCTGCCAGCACGCTTATTAACCACGTTTATAATCCTGCTTAGTTTGTTACGCGCTGAAAAAATTACGTTGACCCCATACCTCGAACCGACGCCCTTTAACCCGTGTGAAAGACGATGGATATAAGGAATAACCGCGACATTCTTTTTCTCTATCTTGGCTATTTCTTTGTCAGGTTTTCTGGAATCATTCTTGATGTATCGAGTCACCTTATCACAAGCTGAAGTAATAACTGTGTCAGGAAAATTAGAGTCTCTGAGTCTAGCGACCTGTGCTGCGAAGCTTTCTTTCATCTTATGAAAACAGGTTTTTGTCAACGCTGACTGTAAGCAAGAATACGCAATACCATTCTTCACGAGCTTTGAGTGTGCCGAACGATAATCTAGTAATTTCTTCGTGGATCTGGGGTGGTGCATCCAGCATACGTGATCTTACTTTCACGTCCAATGGGATATCTAAGAAACTGAATTTTGTTCTCCTTAGGAGTCTCGGGAGGTGAAGCTGAAGTCCTAACCCTTTCCTCCGCGAATGGTATTGCGTATTCTTGCTTACAGTCAGCGTTGACAAAAACCTGTTTTCATAAGATGAACGAAAGCTTCGCAGCACAGGTCGCTAGACTCAGAGACTCTAAATTTCCTGACACAGTTATTACTTCAGCTTGTGATAAGGTGACTCGATACATCAAGAATGATTCCAGAAAACCTGACAAAGAAATAGCCAAGATAGAGAAAAAGAATGTCGCGGTTATTCCCTATATCCATCGTCTTTCACACGGGTTAAAGGGCGTCGGTTCGAGGTATGGGGTCAACGTAATTTTTTCAGCGCGTAACAAACTAAGCAGGATTATAAACGTGGTTAATAAGCGTGCTGGCAGGAAAAGTAAGCCAGAACTTTTTGGATGTCGCGTCAACCATGGCATGAAGTTCGTGTCCTGTGCCAAGGGGACTGTTTATGAAATACCTTTTTCATGCGGTCACTCATATATAGGTCAGTCGGGGCGTTGCCTCAACATTCGTCTACGCGAACACCACAGTTCTTTAAAAGGTAGCGCGTACTCCCATTTAGCTGTCCACTGCCGTGATTGTGGGTGTGAGCCAAAATTTAGTGACACAAAAGTACTGTTTAGACACAAAGATCAGCTATCAAGGGAGTTAGTAGAGGCTTATCATATAGCGAAACGAAAACCCGGGTGCGTGAGCCAACCTTCCATCAACCTAGTGGACAATGAGATAGTTTTTTTGGACATGGGTTGACCAGAGAATTGAAGATCGAGATTGAAGATCGAAGAAAGAAGAAAGGAGGAAGAAGACGCGATGACTTTTACCTGTGCTGGTGTGTTTTAGTGTGCTGGTGTGTTTTAATTTGATTTCATTTATAATGTTGCGCGCGTAATGGCGAATGACTGGTGGAAGAGGAAAAAGAAGCAGCAATCCTCGCGTGTATTTCTCTGTATGTCTTCTGAGTAGATAGTTGATAGTCAGCGCATCGTCCTGTGTGTTCTCTTCTTGTCCGTGTGTTATTCGCGCTGTTTTTCAAAATAAAAACGTAACATTTGGTGTCAGAAGTGGGATTTCTGGCATGGCGCCTCAAGTTACCCGGAAAGCCTCCTCTCGGGAAGAACATCCTCTGCAGTGTGGTCAGCGCCGGCGTCTCATGGAGCCAATGGCTGGCGGCTGGATTGCCTGACGCCGCAAATCTTCATGCCGGAACCGCCACGAACAAGTTACCACTTCGCCATGTTCCCCATGACTATTCTGTGGCCGTGCAATGAAGATCCTGCGTTGGCCTATGGCCACATTAGCATCCCAAAGCTTCAAGGCATCGAGGCGCGTAAGTGCGCGCCGGACTTGAATGTTTTTCTGACTGTCGTTCTGGACATTCGGCGGATGAGGTCATGAGCAGCAACGTTAACATAACGTTCCATCTTCTGGACTTTGGCCTTACCGGCACATTTCATTTTCGGTGTTGGTTTTCAAAATGCGCAAATGTGCAGTGATGCATTGCACCGATATGATATGTGCCGGCATCAGAGTTCTGATCAGACATGTCACCAGGGGTGACGAAAACAGGAGCTAGCGGCGGCCAAGTGACAAGTCTCCGGGCATCAACTTCAAAAAGCGCCAATGTGCTGGATTTTGGTGTTGCGGAGGAACTGTCGCAGATGAGCATCGGCAACGACACCTGCAAAAAGAACTGTCTATCTTTAATGGAACGTGGCGAGGTTGTTTAGCAGAATGAACCAACCCAGGAAGAAACAGCACTAAAAAACTCAGAGGGGAAATAGTGTAGCGGTGCTGCCGAGGCGCGTGCTAGAGCCCACCGAGGACAAAGACGAAACGCGTGCAGACGGCGCGTGACACACTTCGAATTCGGTCTGATTTGGCTGTGGACGTCCTCTTGTAAATTAAAAACGTAACATTTGGTGTCAGAAGTTGGATTTCTGGCATGGCGTCTCAAGTTACCCGGAAAGCTTCTCCCGGGAAGAACATCCTCTGCTATGTGGTCAGAGCCGGCGTCTCATGCAGCCAATGGCTGGCGGCTGGATTGCCTGACGCCGCAAATCTTCATGCCGGAACCGCCACGAACAAGTTACCACTTCGCCATGTTCCCCACGACTATTCTGTGGCCATGCAATGAAGATCCTGCGTTCGGCTATGGCCACATTTGCATCCCAAAGCTTCAAGGCATCGAGGCGCGTAAGTGCGCGCCGGACTTGAATGTTTTTCTGACTGTCGTTCTGGACATTCGGCGGACGAGGTCGTGAGCAGCAACGTTAACATGACGTTCTATCTTTTGGACTTTGGCCTTACCGGCACATTTCATTTTCGGTGTGGTTTCAAAATGCGCAAATGTGCAGTGATGCTTTGCCCGATATGATATGTGCCGGCATCAGACTTATGATCAGACATGTCACCAGGGGTGACAAAAACAGCTAGCGGCGGCCAAGTGACAAGTCTCCGGGCATCAACTTCAAAAAGCGCCAATGTGCTGGATTTTGGTGTTGCGGAGGAGCTGTCGCAATGAGCATCGGCAACAGCACCTGCAAAAATAACTGTCTATCTTTAATGGAACGTGGCGAGGTTGTTTAGCAGAACGAACCAACCTAGGAAGAAACATCACTAAAAAAACTAAAAGAGGGGGACAGTGTAGCGGTGCTGCCGAGGCGCGTGCTAGAACCCACCGAGGACAAAGACCAAGCGGGTGCAGACGGCGCATGACACACTTCGAATTGGGTCTGATTTGGCTGTGGACGCCCTCTTGTAAATTAAAAACGTAACAATATGTTTGAGCACCCTTCCCTCCCCCCCTTTTCCACGCCCTAAATTTTGACACATGCAGAATTTAAGAGAGGGGTCAGGTCATCCGGACCACCTCCTCTGAATCCGCCCCTGTGCTCCGACTGCATGAGCGTGTGCTCTAGAGAGAGAGAAAAAAAACTTTATTCAAAAGCCCAGGTCCGAGCCGTCTTAATCTTCCGCACTGGAGGAGGAATCGTCTTCTATAACCCGGGTTAGGGTTCTTCGTTGCGGAGGGTCTAGGATCTCCCGCACATGAAGAAGTAGGAGAGGCCAGAGCTCGTTTTGTAGGTCAGGAGGAGGAGCGGCCCAGTTTCCCCAGGAGTAGGGGAGGTGGGCAGGGAAGTTCAGAGGAGTGGGGTGAGTGGGGGAGCTTGTGGCTCTTGGGCAGAGCCAGTAGGTGTGCTCGTTCGATGGGTATCCCCCGCATACCTGACACGAAGGCTGTCCGGGGCGGCCCTGTATGTAGTGATTGTATTGATCGCAGGGTAGGGAGTTAGTCTGTGCTTGGCGAATGAGGCTGGCGTCTGCTCTGTTGAAGAGGGTGGAGGGTGATGAGAGGGTGCACCGCTGGTGTCGTAGCAGCCGGAGATGTTCTCTTCGTTCCTTGTGATTAGAGGCGCGAGCTTCTCGGGGGTTGTATGGTTCCGGCCAAGGCTTCGGAGGGCCCGGAGGATTGCTTGCGCGGGCCAGAGCGTGTGCACGCTCATTCTCCGGAATGCCTTGATGGCCGGGAACCCATTCGAGACGAACGTGGAGTTGAGGGTGAGTGTCCATGTAGTCCTGAAGGGTAGTGCGGGTGTGATCTGGCAGGCCTTGACATTCAAATGCTCGCAGCGCAGCCTGGCTATCGGATCTGATTGTGATAGTCGAGGTGGAGTGGTCATGAAGGGTGATGGCTTCCTCGATCGCTTGGATCTCCGCCGCAGTTGGGGAAGGGACGCCGCAGTGTAGGCGTGTAGATGTGGAGTGGGGGCCGATGACTGCAGTGATGATCCGATCTGGTTGGATATGAGCGTCTGTGTAGTATGTGTCGTGAGATAGCGTCGGGAGGTAGTGAGCATAGTTTTGACGGCGCGTCTTGTTCCTATCTGGATCCATGTTTCGTGGAATGGGGCGTACTTCTATTCGTGGCACGCCGTCCCATGGTGGTGGGGGCGGAGGGATGGGGGGCAGGTGCTCCGTCGGGTGGCCTAGGCTTTGAAGGATTGTCCGTCCCTGTCTGGAGGTTGAGAGACGGTGTAACTGGGCCTGGTGATGGGCCGCTGTTTTCTCTTCAAGTGTGTTGAAAAGTGCAGTGTCCGCTATTTTGGTATTGGCGGCATATACGGGAACTCCCAGGGCAGTGCGGGTGAACTTGCGGAGGGAAGCCTCGATTTTGTTTGTCTGGGTGGTAGTGAGGGTTTGATATGGATACGCATACATGAGTCGAGTGTACGCGAGTGCCTCGATCACTTTGCGAAGTTCGTGCTCCCGTAAGCCGTGGCGTTGTCGTGTGATACGCCGGAGCATATGGAGAATTTGCTCTAGTTGTTTTAGAATGGTCTTTACCCAGATCGTGCTTCGTCCGTCATGTTGGAAGATGAATCCAAGAATTTTGATGTGGTTGCGGCGAGGTATAGGGTTATTATCGATACGCAGTTGGATGAGGTTGCGGTATGCATCTCCTTTTTTGGTGTCATCGTTGGAGACCACAACATAAGCGGATTTGTCAGGGGAGCAGGTGAGGCCTACGCTACGGGCGTGGCTTTGGATGATGTCGAGTCCTGTCTGGATAGTTTCCTCTTGTTTTGCTGGGCTGCCAGTTGAGGACCATATGGTTACATCGTCTGCATAAATGGCATGTTGGAGGCCAGGGACTTTTGAGAGTTTGTGTGGAAGATCCTTCATGACGAGGTTAAATAGTGTTGGTGATAAGACAGAGCCTTGTGGTGTTCCCTTGGTGAGAGGGTGAGGATCAGATGGGTTACCGTCCGGGCCTATGATTCTAATTGTTCGATCCGTAAGGAAGTTCTTAATGTAATTAAAAAGTCTCAAACCAGGGCGAGTGTCTGCGAGGTTGTGTAGAATTGCCGAGTGGTCTACCCCATCAAAAGCCTTTTTAATGTCCACTCCGGCAATTGTACGGAGTTGTGCTGTGCTTTTGTAAGCGTATATATCTTCACGGATGCGGCGGGCGACGTCCTGAGTGCTAACATGGGAGCGGAATCCGATCATGGTGGGAGCAAGGTGGTTGTGAGCGTCGAGGTGCCACTCCAGCCGATTAAGCGCCATCTTCTCCATTAGTTTTCCCAAACAGGAGGTCATGGAGATGGGGCGGAGGTTGTTGATGGTGGTTGCGGGTTTACCAGGTTTCGGGATGACTAGGACGTCGGCAGTTTTCCACGACGCAGGGATGTTTCCAGAGCGCCATACCTCATTAAGAATATCTAGGAGTTCAAGTAGCTTCAGGTCAGGGAGATTTCGGAGGATTCCGTACGTGATTTTGTCAGGTCCAGGAGATGTGGTACGCGTAAAAGAACGAAGGGCTGTGAAGAGCTCCTCGAACGTGAAGTCCGAGTTGATACCCTCTGCCTCAGGCTCGGCTGACGATTGGGGATAGTAAAGGTCTTGAATGCTTTGTAGAGAGTGCGGATAGAAAATATCTCTGATTTGGTCGGTGAGTTCCGATGGCGACGCGTCTAATGCCAGTTGCAGTTTCTGTAAAGTGTTACGGGGTCGGCTCTGGCCCAGCAGGGTGCGCATGATCTGCCACACTCTAGGAGTGTGGAGGTGATCATTCATATTGTCGCATGTCTTGAGCCATGTGTCCGTGGCTAGTTGGTCTGCATACTCCTGAGCTTCGTAGGTAAGGCATGCGATCTTCTCTTGTAGGGTGGTGCTGGATTTGTTCTTCTTCCAGGCCTTTACGACTTTGCGGCGTTTGCTCCAAATGTTGAGGAGGTGGGTGTCAATATAAGGGTGCTCTTCAGTGCGCTTAACATGGCGCGTATATTTCGCCACTGTGTTCATGATGTTGGTGCACCATGCTGTTGGATCAGGGTTAGACGCGGGAAGGTCCTCGATCGCCTTTCTGGCTTTCGGCCAGTCTACAATTTGGGATATAGGGCTTCGTGAGTGCCGTTGCCGGGTGCCGTGTTTGGGGGTTAGAGTGATCTGTATGATATGGTGGTCACTTCCTAGGTTCTCGTCAGTGTTGTCCCAACTTGCACTCATGGCGCTGCGTATCCATGTCAGGTCTGGGGTTGTATCATTTTCTCGGGCTGTGCCTTGGCGTGTCGGAGTGGACGTATCGTTCAGGAGAGTAAGGTGGTGCAGGCCTGCGAAGGCGTCCAGTTTCCTGCCTAGTGCGGAGGTCCGGTCGTATCCCCAGTTGGGGTGCGGACAGTTGAAGTCTCCCAGGAGGAGGAGAGTCGATGGTGCCTTGGCTGCTACAACAGGCGTCTGGAGAGGTGGGAGGGGGAGTCGTGACCACGTGGGGTCCAGTAGGCATTGATGATGGAGATCTTTTGTCCGTGGTAAGTGGAGTGTGTGATTACGTGCTCCTTGGTGGGGGAGTTGAGGAGCCCGGAATCGTCCTGGATGGTTGGGATTTGTTTGCGCACGTATGTGACCGTCATTGCTTGAGGGGGAGGGGGTGTTTGGTGTCCTTTGTGTCTAGGGACGATGCTGGGTTGTATAAAACTGTCGTAGCCGGGAAGGGGAAAGTTGCCGTAGGTCTCTTGGAGGGCAATGATATCCGGCTGCGTCCCTGCGTGAAGCATATACTGCAGGAGGGTGTTCTTTTTGCGTTTGAGGCTGCGACAGTTCCATTGCCATATGACGAGGGAGGTTCGGGTTGGTGTAGGGTGATGAAGGGCGTCAGGCATTTTGGACCTCCGTGGTTTCTTCCATGGCGTTTGTTTGGTGGAAGGCAGCACGTTTGCGGGGGTGCTCCTCGAGGGTGGTGAGGTATTGTTCGAGTTTGTCGATGCGGTCAGCTAGTCGTTGGACGGCTTGCATAATGGGGGCGAGGGCTTGTTGGATCATTTCGATGATGTCGCAGTGGGTGGGGGGAGACGGAGTAGGTGTTAGGAGGGTTTGGGAATAGCTTGGGTGAATTGTGGGGCTACGGGTTTGAGGAGGAAGAGGGGCCGAAGTTGGGTGGCTTCCTTGTGGTGCCAGTGGGGTTGGCGTTGATGGCTTCGAGGGTCGCGACGTTCGGTCGGCCTTGGGAGTGTTGGAGTCCTTTTGCTTGTCCGGCTTTGGTGTTTGGTCCCGGTTCCTGGCTGCATCGGAGGGGGTCCTGGTGTTGTGCGGTGGGCGGCTCAGGCTGCGACTTCGGCTCCGCGGTGCCTGGAGGATGTCAAAGCGGTTTGTGGTAGGCAGGGCTGGCCAGGTCTGCAAATCCTGTGGTGGCGGGGCGACCGCTCGAAAGCGGTGTCTTTTGTGAATGCGTTGCCACTTCTGAGCATCCTCGTCCGCCTTCGCCCTAGCCGGACAGGCAGAGGAGGATGGCGGGTGTTCCCCATTGCAGTTGAAGCAGTGCGGGTCGCAGTCGTGTGGTGTGGTCAAGGGGTCGTTGTTATAGGGGAAGACCTTGCTGCAGATGGGACATCTTGTGAAGGTGGTCTTGTTGGGGCACACGTCAGCGCGGTGGCCAATGCCGTGGCACAACGTACATTGTTTACTTCTCGCTCGATGAGGATAGATCGGGTAGGCTCCACAGCGAATGAATGCGTAACGCGGAAGGCGCGGCCCTTCAACGGTGAGGAGAATGGTGTTCGTGCGGCCAAGGCGGCGGATTCCGAGCAGTTTGGCGTTCTCAACACGAACGTGTTGCGAGA
Organism: Ixodes ricinus; assembly: GCA_037355805.1. Classification (NCBI taxonomy): domain Eukaryota; kingdom Metazoa; phylum Arthropoda; class Arachnida; order Ixodida; family Ixodidae; genus Ixodes; species Ixodes ricinus. The sequence continues at coordinate 658 of JAZHYW010026003.1, read as the reverse complement.
GGTATTCGTCAGTGATTTCGGCGGTGATACCATGTATTACCCCGCGGGCATTCAGAGGATCGTTTGCTACGTAGGAGTTGGTTTCATGTGACTCACCGTCGATGGTGACGTTCGTGAGTTGCAGAAGTTTCTGGTGGGCCGTCGGGCGAAACGTATCGATAGCCAAGAGATTTTGCGGTGCGCGGAGCCTAATGTAGGTGTCTTCTTGTTCGAGTTTAGTCAGTCGCGCTCCGTCCAGAATGGCGGCGCAGAGGGACGTGAAGCGAAGGGTGGTGATGTTTACGTGGTTTGCGAGTTTCATTATAATTGTTGTGCTTCTGGGTTGCTTGGGCGCAGGTGAGGTAAATTGCCATGAGGGAGGTGCCGCCCCAGCGGGCTGGACGGGCGAGCTTTCCGACAATGTGTCGACAAGCATGGCGGTGAGGCGATAGGCGGCCGGAACCGCGGCGCCGGTGTTAGGCTTAGCGAGGCCCGCCCCACAGGGGCGGCCTGTTTTTGCTCACTCGGTGATGGAGACGAGCCGTGGGTCTAGGATTAGGTTGCCCAAGGTATGGAAGATGTTTGCGTACCTGTGTGGCGAGCTTCGTGGCCCTCGGAGTCGAGGAGCAGAGGAATAAAATGTTTAAAGCTGGAGCTCGGAAAGAACACGTCTCTGTCC
>JAZHYW010026000.1:0-13355 GCA_037355805.1 Ixodes ricinus | reverse complement strand
TTGGCGTTCAGTTGTGTACTTCTTCCAAGTTTAATTGTATTCAGAGCTTTGTAATTCGCTGAGGTTCTTTCATTGCTCGCTGTGATTGGCTGTCTCCCTGTTCTGCGGGAAAGTTATCTCAATTTATTTTATAGAGTACAATGATAAATGATATTTTGCACGCGTTACTTGCGAGATGATGAGGTCAATTTATGAAATCAACCGCCTTTTAAGAAAACCTTTTCTTAGTTTTATTCTTCTACAAAATACCAAAATTCTCCCTTAGCACATTATTATCACCTGAATGTAAATTAAATTGGTCAACTAATTTTAGACATTCCTGTAAAATAACAGTCCTTTCTTATTTTTTGTTTGTTTTTGTCAAACTTCGACCAGGTGGTTTCATTTTGAATAACCGATCGATAGAGTGAAGGCTGGTAAATCGTCCATAGAATACTGGGCAAATAAACTACGGAGAATATCCTGTATCAATAAAACAATGGCTAGCGACGTTCAGAAACATTTAGAAGCTGGACCAAAATTTTGAAACGCTCTTTTTCTTTAATAAAAATGTAAACCGGTTTCTGGTGGATTTACTTGACGAAGGTTCCTGTATCCTAACCAACTTTAATTTTTCTTAGACAGAGTGGAAGAGATTGCACTAAGACAGTAGTTTACCTTCTGAAAATTCACAGTATTGGCATTGCTTCTTGTTCTTATTTTTTGTGGCAACATTTTTTTTAACAATAAAAAATAACTGAAATTGGCACAAAAAAAAAAAAAGACGATTATATGTCTTCAAGGTTTTCCCGTCAGTACACTTCAAGAACCGTGAAGCGATACTAGTCTGCCATAGGAAGTGCAATACTCCTCTTTCGTATTTTATTCTTTTTTTGGCTGCAAAGCATTTTTCTTTAACTTCCACTCGTGTTCTTTACGAAGGCCTGGAGCATTCATGTTTGCATCCAGTCAATCGCCGAAGGCCTCCGCTGCTGTGTTCAACTCCTGAAAACGCAAAGGGGAAGGACACGAGATTTTCCTGCAGTGGCGAGAATGGTAGCGAGATTGCGAGCCGCGGCCGAACAGATGGACAGGCAACAGGCACACGAGGGACACCATCGGCAGGTGACGTGTGACCTCAGGTCTGACGAGCACCGACTTAAAAGAAAGGCAGAGGAGGCGAGGAGGAAAGCCGTGGGGTTTTGTGGTGGATGTGCAAACAGAAGACGGGCAGCGGGATTTCAACTTTCACTTCACATGGCAGGATGTGTGGCTTCACGCGTTCTTAAAGTATCAATGTATGGACACACCTTTGAGTCCTCATAAGTATTAGCATTAATCGAGGTATTGAATTAGTGAAGATATAAATATGCCTTTATAAACATGTTCGATTTATGTTTAGATGTTAATTTTATAATACATATATTTGTTTCCGGTGCACATGTCTGTTCGTACATGGCCCGCTTTACAAAGTGACCCCCATTAAAGGGAAGATGGGGAGCTTCTTGAAAAAAATGAGTTAGAAGTGAATTCTAGTGTATTTTTACCCCGTGAACCCGAATACCCAAACCTTTTGCTGCGCAAGTGGCGTGAAACGCGAGAAAACGCGAAAGAAAGTCGCTGTCCGTGACGTCATCGACGGATCTTTTGGCCGCCCAAGGCTAGGGGCGGGGCTTCAGCCCTATTTTGAAATTGCTCTTATGGCTCTCCGGCGCGTCGCATTGAAATATAATTTTGATATCTGTTATTCTAAAGGCCAAATGAACGCAATTCAAGCGATTTTTTCTCAAATGCAGAAGTGCCCCATCTTCCCCTTAAGTAGAACTTTATACAATTTCGTTAACTCAAAGAGAAATAATAAACCGTCGTAGTTTGTTTTAAATAGTATTTGAAGGTTAGAAATATAACTCAGGACAAAAGGCCGCAAGCTTTTGTTGACACCGGGCAAAATAGGAAAGCTAAAAAAAGGCCATTAGTTGCTGATTTTTAATTCATTTTTGGTATTGCACTTACACGAACGAAAACAGGACACTGTTAGCGGGGATGCCAAAAAAGTAGCAGCAACTGTCCACTAAAGAAAACGGGTTTATGAAGAAGCTGCACTACGGAGAATTGCTCGGATCGGTAAGACGCACGTTTAGTTATATCACTCAGCGACATTATTTAATTGAAACAATTTTGCGACGTCCAATGAACGTGACTTACGCTACGCTTTTCTCGAGAAGTTTCATAAAAATTATGTCAGAGTGCCTGGTAATTTTCTGTTTTTTGTTTTTGCTTGGGAGTTTCTTTGCATACCACGCAACCAACAGCGGCTAACCCACTCCTATTCGACCTCGAGGAAAAGATACAAGCGTACATGGACGCACTGTCGGTAAAGCATGGCGTCAAGGTGTCTTGGTGGGACATATACGGGAACAACTCTGAACTCAACTGGTTCAAGGTCAGCACACGTCCGTAAGTTGACAACGCGTCCATCTTGCAATCGTTCGTTCAATTTATTTTATGAGCATTATGTCTGTCTCTGCGTCTTTCAAGATAATTAGTCAGGCGTTTCGACACCCCAACGCTTAGATATACTTTCACTAGAGGCGATACTTTTTAACGCACCCCAGCTGAGAGTACAAAATGAAAAAATATCGCGCTGCAGAACTCAGGTATCAAAAACCGTGCACGATGCCAGTTTTGATCTGGACGAACATCGTACTGGAGTGCGTTCGAGTATGCTTCTGACATAGCCTCCTTAATACTCTCAAAGCCGGGCAGTTCGACGACGGTGCCATAGAGTCCCCCGGTCGCAGTTTTGGAGCGCGAGGATCTGGTAGCAAAAAGCATCAAAGAGCCACTTTTCGGGAACCTGGATGTTAGCGTATAGCTTTTGCAGCGACGAGATCCCGAAACACACTTGTTAGCTCGGGAGAAGTGTGTTTCGGAGTCTCGCCGCAGCGGGGCGCCAGTCATGTGGCTCTCCTCTCATCCGTTGTCTGCCGCTCCACCTTTTCCTTTCTGGCGACCGCTTCTCGAGGCGATCTGCCAGGCTTTTTCAGTATATAGGAGGTTATGCTACTGCCTAACGCACGTGCATTGCTAGTGCCCTAATGCCACCAGTCGTAGACACAAACAGGGGCCGACTAACTTGCCGCTGCGTAACAGCACATTTCCGTTTACATCAATATAGCTTTTATGGGCTCTTCCTCCACTTGAAATGATGATGTCGAAAGAGGTAGGGCGTCCGTTGCGTGACATCACGGCCTCACGTCACAACACGTCATCTGATGTCGGAGTCACCTGCTCGTCGCGAGGCGCCACGGTGTCACTTCACGCCATGATGTCACATGAGGCCATTATGGCTGTATTCCAAATCTTACCCAAATGGATCCGAGTTAGTCCAGCGGGTCGTGTCACGTGACAACACAGATTGAAAATGCTGGACGCGGGTAGGTTTGAGAACACCAAGGTACAAATCCCTTACCCCGGAGTAAGATCGAGTAAATTTTGGAACACGCCCTAAGTCACGTCAGGTCCCCACGCGACACCGTGATGTCCCGTGACGTCATGAGATCGCGTGACCTAATGAAGCCATATGACATCACGCACCTCCCCCCCCCCCCCCCCCACACACACACACACCACAACACGCGCCGAGCCCCAACAGAAAACAACTACAGTAAAAAAGAAACTGGAGTTGGAATCCGCTGTGTTTCTCAATAAACACAACTGCGCACATGACGGTTTGAGCAATCGCAATAAAGCAGCAATTTAGGGAGAATGACAGCACCGGTGTCACTCTCTTAGCAGACATTCGTGATGGCTATTCCACTCAAGGTGCCCTCAGTGGCAGAAAAATCTAAACGCGAAGCCTGGCTTGCCGCTGTAGCGAGAACGTCGGGCTTATACATCAGTGAAAGGATACATTAGGGTCCGATAAGGTGTCGGTGGATTCACACAGGTCTAATCTTTTGATTGGTATCAGAATTATTTAACTGACGAGGCACCGCTCGAAAGCTCCTCAGAAATTTTCCAATGTAAAATGCGAACTGAAAATTAACCACAGTGCTCATGTTATAAGCTCGCCTAATTGTTCTGCAAAGGACTGGAATAAAAAAAGAAAAGATCGGTAGGCTTTTCGCAAATGTTGCAAATGGACGTTCATATTCAAATCAGAAAGTCATTATTAGGCGGCGAGCATAATTGTTGAGACGTTGCAGTCATCTTAAGAACCTTCAGACCGTATTTAAATGGGCCGATCTCACTAAACGTTCGCCGTATTCGTGACGCTTTAGTTCACATGGAGGTAGACAAGTGCACGAGAGGGTCCGTGACGTCTCATGCTCTACACGTTGTTGCAAGGTTGTTGCGCGCCTACGAATGTCTAATGTTCCATCGATTCCTTGCTGCAGCGGTGGCGTAGTCAATCTTGTTGGTGAGATCGGCCTATTACAAAGTTTTGCAAACCATTAAGACCTTTACAGATTGGTTTTTATATGTTTTCTTTTGTCCTGCACAAGACCTTTCCTGCAAGGCTACAATCTCGACCTCCCATATACTCCCTTTGGCGAGAGAATTGAACTATACAAGGCGCTTTGTCCAGCTGGTTTCCAGCACCGCATGGTGTTTAGTTTATCCAACGAAAGGCCTTTAGATCGAATCCAGGCCCCAGGCGAAAATTTCTAACTGGGACCAGTTGGCACCTCAACTGGTTTCAACTGGGACTAACTGGTCCCAACTGGGAATCAACTGGGACTCTGGTCCCAACTGGGAATCAACTGGGACCAATAGGAGTCCAACTGGGACCAGCTGAGGGGTCAACTGGTTTGAACCATTCCCAGTTGGGAGTCAACTGGTTTGACTCCCAGTTGGGAATGGAGTGAACTGGGACCAGTTAGGGAAGTAACTGGTTGGAGCGATTCCCAGTCGGACTTCAAATGGTTTTCCCGTTCCCAGTTCACACGGGGCAACAATTTTGACAAGTTGGGGGTGTATTGACCTTTGCTAATGAAGAAAACTAAAAACACTTACATCTTTAGATTTATACGAGTACGGAATTTTTTAATTAATAGGTACATTTATATTTTATAAAACTAATAATAAAAGTTTAATTAACTAAATAATTTCTTTTAATTTGAAAATATAATTAGTGACATAAAATGTGTTTACCTAATGAACATTTAGTGCATTATTAAAACGTATTAAAACATTTATTTAAATACCTACAGTATTTTTTTTTTCTTTTTTCTCTTAATAAATTTATTTTTCGGCCGATCAGAGCAAGCCGGCCGCCGTGGCACGCGGGTGCGGATTAGTGGTACGCGCTGTCGACAGATGGCGCTGCCTATAAGGCGCCGTCGAGTTGCCGGAGTCGGACGGACGACGCGCCGACGGCGCCGTAGAAGACGCGACGCGGTGACGTGCCATCACCGAAGTTGGCGTCTTTATGAAAATGTCAAAACTACTGCTGCGCTTCTTTGGACCCAACTGTTCACACACCATGGCGGCAGCGGTGAACTTCGAGGATGGAAAGATGCGGTTCAGCGATCGGAGGGCACCCAGGAAAGACCGGACGGAAGAGAAAACCGCCGCGGAGAGCACAATGGCGAAAATGGCGGGAGGTCTACCTCGAAAATGTTCGACTGTTGTGACAGAGGCAATTGGAAATGTTGGATTGCAAGGTGGGAGCGCTACCGCATCCTGTCAGGACTTCAGCTGCGCAAGGCGGGAACAAGGGTGAGCACCTTTCTTCACGCGATGGGGAGAGAAGCTGAGGACGTCTTCACTAAAAGACGCCAGCGGCCGATCTTCCTTCATCTCACGAATACTACCTTTGAAAAAGCGACTCAGTCGTCGCAAGCAAGTGGCTAAACCCGGAGCGTGTACGTCACCGAACCTATTATTTAGTTTTATTCTCCAAGTTTTTGACAATAAAGACTTGTCAACCTTCCATTTTGTGCCGTGTTTCATTGTCGCTGGAGTTGGCACCAGCGGCAACTGGGACCAACTCAACTGGGACCAGTTGTAACTGGGACCAACTCCAACTGGGACCAATTCCAACTGGGACCGATTCCAACTGGGACCAGTTGGACAACTCCAACTGGGACCAGTTGCAACTGGGAATTGTTCCATAAACCAGTTGCAACTGGGACCAACTGGTCCCAGTTGAAAATTTTCGCCTGGGACGGGAGACAAGAGATGGCGCAACGAACGCCGCCAACGAACGAGCATACGGCGCCGAGAGCCGGCGTTTTGAGCAGACAATCTTTTCGACTCAAAAGCGGCTCGCGTTCCGCAGGCGGCGACATTTGCAGAAACAAAAACAGGCGCGGTAACAACAAGGAACTGCAGCTCCTTGTCTGCTAAACACGACGGCTCTCGGCGTCGTCTGCTCGTTCGTTGGCGGCAGTTGGCGTCGCGACCGCTTGCGCCATCTCTTGTCTCCCGTGCGAAACGGCGCCATGTTGTTTGCAGACCGGTGGCGTCGCTGCGTTTCCATAGGAGCTAAGCCTTTTTATTTTTTTACTTTTTCCTCAAATAAGTTCGTTCTTTGCAAATTTTACAAAAAAAAATGCACCATCTGTGGGCGACGCTGCACAAAGTCGTAGCGCGATAGGTTAAGAAACCGAATTTTGCGGTCGATTTAAAGAGCCTGCCGTCTCCTTGAGCCACCCGGTACATTAGTATTATCATTATTATACCCCGCCGCATCATATCTCTATATGCTCTGGATCAACGAAGGTCCAGGAATATGCAAATCAGCACAGCCCATATAGAATAAATAGGCTACTAATTTGTAGGGCTGGGCAATTGATCGATTAACCTTCCGATTAATCGATTAAGGCTTTAATCGCGATCAAATATTTTACCCGGTTAATCGGTTTTTTAATCGGTACACAAAAGAAGTTCGTTCCCAGCCAGGTGCTATGAGCAAGGTTCAATTCTCGCGCTCGCGAAGTGTCACGTGTTCGAGGATATACATTACGGTTCTGCCGAGGCCAGACGAACAATCCGGGCCCGCAATTGATCCCTGCCCGACCGCGATACTTCATGGGTTGAGGATATATAACACATCCTGCCCAGGCAAGACAAACAACAGAAAAACAAGCTGGGAAGCTAACAACGCCATGGTTACTTGTTCCAGTATTCGGCACGTAAAAATGGACGAGTTCACGAGTATGAAAGGAAATCTCGCTGGAAAGTTTGGGTTTAAGGTAAACTCCAGCAGTGAAGTTTTTAACTCGAAGGAAGTCCACTGCATATCTGTAAAAAGCCGTTTTCGTACAGTAGAAGCGTAAATTCGCTTCAGTATCGCCTACGAGCGAAGCACCCATGTAGCTGCAGCAAGAACCATCCGCCAAAACGCAGACAACAATAAACGCCTTCTCATCGAGGTTCCTTTCTCTGAAAAAAGAAGAAAGCATCGCCCAAGCTCTGACTTGTCTTCCTGTTGGAGAATGTGGACAAACTTTGTCTTTGGAGCTGGAGCAAAAATATGTGAGTCTTTGAATCGTTGAACTATATGTATCTTCAATTCTAATTGTCCATTGCGCCGTGTAACAGAGAGTAAAATAGGGATTCAAAGGCAAGACGAGTTGTTGCATTATTTTTAATATTTTATTTATAAAAATGAACGCAACCGAATTAATCGATTAATTAATCGATTAAAGGGTGGCGATTAATCGGGTTAAAATGTTTAATCGACGCCCAGCCCTACTAATTTGAGGGAATGCCATACCGGGAATGCAGCTGAATTCACCCCCCCCCTCCCCTTTCCCCGAAAGAAAAAATAAGAAAAACTATTCCTACCAAATTTTGTATCTTCACAAGTTCGGGGTATTGGGCCTGGCGTATTATATCCAGAGCTTTTCCTAATGTGTGGCCGGCGAAAACATGCATGACCCCGTGTCTTGCATCAGGAATTGCGTATCGTGGGTGGTGAGCAAAGTAAAAAATAGTGTTCGTTTCGAATCCTTCCAAAATATGGCTCCTAAAAGCATGATCGCAAAGGCAAAGTGAAATGCTTTGCCTAATCGGCTGGTTTCAAACTAAAGGAATGTCGATAAAACGCCGTGTAACCGATTTTTCGGTCGAGTGACCAAGGAAGGTGGTCGATATTGATCCTCAATCACTCGCTGGGACTGGTCAGGTATACACGAACTCATCTCTGTTACGTCACGGCGCGGTGGTGGCGCGTCAGTCGCACTTCCGGTCTGGGGCTGTGGGCGGAAGGCCCCATGTGAGGCGTGTATTCCTGCGTTGTTTTAAAGGAATCTGACGAAAACATGCCTTTTCGTCAAACCGCCGCGACTGGGGCTGTGCCAAAAGAGTCGAGAAAGGTTTGAAGATCAGTTTTCATGTTCTCGGTTTGTCCGAGAACATGGATATGTGGTAAACCAGCCGCCGCCGGACCACAATTGCTTGGGCGGGAAGCACTTTGCGTTGAATTCACGGATACTTGTGGTCATCAGATTTATTTGTTTTGTTCCAACATGAACGCCGGAAAACCCTCAAGTTGTACGGCCCACCTGCGGACTACGTTCAGTGCGTCTTGAAGTTCGAACGGCCGTCTGATCGTTCGAACGGCCGTCTGCTCTTTCAAACGCTTCTGCTTGTCGTCTGCTCTTTTAGACGACACCGGCCCGTAGACTAAATGTTGGCCCGGTACTTGCGTTAGGAAGTAAGTGCAGGCCTCAAAAGACTTAAGTTTGAAGGTTGGTAAGCAGGCTCGACGTAAACAGTAGATACAAGGAGATGTTGATTATTGTTACCAGCGGCCATCACCGACTTGTTATGCCTGATTCACTTCGTCCGATTCTGCTTGCGATTTTCAGTATCGACGTCGACCATCTCAGCTGCGGTTCACGCTTTTGCAGCCCGAGCGACGTCGCGACTGAAAATTGCGAGCGAAATCTCATCATGTGAATCAGGCTTTAGCGTACATTCTGCGGCGTCCACGCGGAATGAATCGCCGCATGTCAGATTATTCACGCGAAGTTTTGCGGTGTAACGAGCTTCGTTGATTTCGCTGACGCCGCTCATGTAGTCAGACATTGTCAGGAAGTACGTAAAATCAACAATTCGAAAGCGATAAAGGGCAGGGGGATTCACACCGACGCCGATAACATCGCATTTCAATGGTTTGTTTATGGGCGACGGCGAGCTTGTTGCCCACACCCCCATCGCGCATGCGCGGCGCCGGTGGCGTCCGCTAGGGCGCTCCGGGCGCTCCGGTTTGTTTATAGATTAAACAAAACAGTTATTGCCAAAGAAAGCATTTATGATAATTCTAGGGAAGCTCATTGTTGTTTGAGGCAAGGACAGGTGTTTTGCGAACCAGAACATACAGAGCGAAGTACCAGGAAATGGATACAGTGTCCGCTGCTTGTGGAGAGGTGGACGAGGCGGCTGAGCACTTGATACTCTACTGTAAAGGGCTTCACCCTATGCCTACCGAAGACAACATAGATTTAATAAAGTCATTGGGTTTTAGAGACAGCGAAGGAAAAGTGGATTACAAGACAGTAGAGATTACCAAGCAAAGATTAAGTGAATGGTGGCAGAAAGCACGAGAAAACTAGGTATTTTCTTATTAACTGATGGCAAGGGGTTTTATAGCCTCACTTTCTGTTCAGTGTGGAGTGTATATAGTTTTCACATTTAAATATTCTAAGCTTAAATGGTAAGACAAATTGGCTAGGTGGCGTAAGCTACCGCCCGATCCAAAGGGCTCAGCCGTATTCATCCATCCATCCATCCATCCATTTGTTTGTAAACATGAGTTGGTGTATACTTTGTCGTTTTGCTACTAAAACTTTGAATTTGATTTTACACATACAACGACATTATAAAGATGTAAAAAAATGAAAGTTTTTTCTTTTTTGTATTAATAGGGATAATTCAGAAATTTTTATTCGAAAAATAAATTCGCTTTATCTTTTTCCGCGATATTGTCTCAGAAAGGTTGAGAGAAGCAGCGAGTGGAAAGTCCGGAGTTTCCTGAAGATTGCTTCGTATCTAGTAAGACTGCGGCACTCGCCGATATGCTTAGGGACGAATCACCAAGGAAGAATCATAACTGGCACTGCGTCCCAAAAGTGTTGATGTCTGTAATATATAATGTTTTTTCCTTCCAGGAAATCCCCTGGAACGGCCGACATCACAGTGACCGGGTGGTTCGCGGTTCGATACGAGAGGCGAGTCAATGGCGCATTCCTGAGGTACTACCACGTGACAAAACTGCGGGATCCGCTTTTTAAGCGCGTCGGACGGGGGGCGATGCAGTTCACCGCTAATGGAACCTTCAGCAGCGTCTACGGCGTCGACGCTCACCTCAGGGTGTCCGAATACGAGCTGATGGACAAGAACGGGGAACCCTTGGTGATCACCAACCGCACACTACCTTTGAAAGCAGGCCAATGAAACGTCACTGCTCTTTAATAAATCTTTTTGTTTGTGAAATGTCCACGATGGTTATCTTTTGAGCCATGGAAAAGTTATTCAACGCATGACGTGGCTTCTACAGCGATAGCACCCCTTCCACCCCCCCCCCGTGTATATGGTGATGATGTAGAGTGGTTGTCGTAAATGTCGTCAAGCGACACCGTGTCGTCATAAAGTCCCGGGATGTCATTACGTTATATGACGTCACGGTGTAACGTAACATTGGTGTGTTTACTTGGAGTCATATCGCCACGTAGTCACGACTTGTCACGTGACTATACGACTTCACGCTGTCACGTGACATTGTGGTGTCACCTGACGTGATGATGTCACGTGATGGTACAATGTCTGATGACGTCAGTATTGCTCTGATGTGATGTGACGTCATCATGTCACGTGAGGTCATGATGTCAGCAGCACGATGATACTTGACCGGTGTCGTACGAGTGCCGTCCATAAATTGGTACAAATACCGGCTGAAAGTCCAGGCTTGCACTACAGCCTGATATCCGGCAGATATGAGCGAACTGTCGTTTCGGCACCGGCCTCAGCATCGGCGCGATATCATGCCAGTACTTTACGTAACTTCGAATCGGACTGTCGCTCAGGTATCGACCGGACGTTGTATATTCCACATCTTTGTATCGGCCGTTGCATATAAGTCGTTTCATATTACACACTCAAAAGAAGGGTATATCCTTACACCCTCTGTTCCATATAGGAAACCCCAAAACCTTACTTCGACATACCGCGCACCAACGCCGAACCGACCGTACCAACTTTCACCAGAGTTTGATAGCCGAGTGGTGCAACTTATGAAAGTAGAATGTGCGTGTTACTGACTACAGAAAATTTAATCGTTTTCTTTTGACCCGACTGCAAAACTTCAGTGTTTTCTTTTCTGTAGTATTTGATTAGTCATTTAGTTGTCCGATGAATCTCGCTGGCGAGTATGAGAAGTTCTTTGGCGAGGCACGTCCAAATAAAACGAAACGGCCATTATTCCAAAGCGTTAGAAGTTTTTTCGATCTGGTAGCTTGGAGCAGGGAACTTGCACTTGAGGAAACGGAGTTGTAAAGCGCGAAACATTTTATATCGAGCACCTATATTGAAGAGCCGAAATTTAAAAAAAGCCGAACTGAGCTGGGGCTTGAAAATCAAGCAAATTGGCATGAACAGAACTTCGTTTACGACAAAAAAGCAGTCGCGACTGCAATGCACGAAAACAGGACAACATAAAAAAGCATGCCTAAGACCGCGCCTATGTCTATCTCTACTTTTTACCAAAACGTGGCAAATTTGCGAAGGCTACGGTCCCAGCCCCAACGCAACAAAGCGAGTCACGTGGCAAATTTTTGTTCAAGTTGTCTTGTCATGCAAAGAACTGTCACATGTGTCACTCAGTTCCTCTGATTTTCTTGAAGCGAGCCTCACGTTCGCTCACTGCCACACGAAGACACAAAATAAGATGGGGTGCGGTAACAAAGGGCGAGGTCAGAGAGGGATGAACAAATCAGCTGATCTTCCTTTGCTTGCTTTGTCTGATGCAGACAAAGCAAGCGAAGGAAGTTCAGCATCTCTCAGAGTAAAAGTAAGCGCATTCTGTTTTTCCTACTATGTTTTCCCCATTTTTTTAAGATTGGTTTTGTGTGGGACAGGGAATGGGAATACCTCGCCAGTATAACCGATTCACAGGAGACACTCAAGTGACCCAAGAAAACACGGCGGAGGATACGGTATGTTAGATGGCGTCGGCGCGACTCATTCAACACTTCACAAATATCGGCTAGATCAAAATGGAATTGGCACAAACTTTTCAATATGATGGCAACATCGGCTTAATACCATGCTGCCTGGCTAGGATCGGCATCACCTATCATAACCGTGACATCTACCTATGGTTGCTGAGAGGCTATGAAACCAGCGACGAATGCTCCTCAAAAAAGACTCTTACCCATTCGCCAGCCCATCGTCACCTCATTTTCTTCGCGTCACTGGCGTCAGTGCTCGATAAGCTATCTTTTTACGGCAAAGCTGTTTATAGCTGGGGTTCAGTGGATTTTTCGTGTGCATCAACAAAAACTCTACGCCCGCACCACCGCACGCGCCAAACGCGCACGCCTTCCCAATATAAAAGATTCCAAGTAAATACCGAAAAAAAGCGTTGACGAACGCGGGAGCAGATGCCTTTCGTTTTAGGTAGGGTGCCTCGATGTCCCTCTTTTAGGGCGATGCCATCGTTTGTAGTACCCGATGCCGACAGCACGCGCTCACAGGAAAAATACAAAGAAATCGCAGGAAACAAAATGTCGCTGTAGCACAGTCAACGCCACGAGCGCGTGCAGGGACACGCTCTTTCACGCGCTTGAGAACAAAAATAAAAATAAACTTTAGAAACAAAATGGCCAGATGTCATCACCCCAAGCAAAGCGCACATGAAGGCACCCTAGTTTTAGGCTTTTGCTCTAAGACAGTTACTGCTGCAGACTCCGGCGCCGCACGCGCACGCTTTCCCCGTATAAAAGATTCGAAAAAAAAAATAACCCCCCAAAAAAAAGCGTTGAGGAACGCACCTAAAAGATGCCCATTGTTTTAGGTTTTTGCTTTACAACAATTACTGCTCCCATTGGCTGCTGCGCGCCAGTTTGTGTTGTGTCATCCTGTGTTATCATACTGTTGTGTTATCGATCACCGCGTTCGCTCGCCTCTTATCGGTTGTACGGCGCGTGGCAATATATACGGCGCATGGAATAAACCAAGGAGTTCGTTCTGCTGGGAACTACGTTGCTGTCTGTTCCTTCGTCGCGCCGCAAGGCATACGACAGTTTGAACGATCGCTCAGCCGATGGCGCTGCGTGTCCGCGAGGCAGCGGCCCCACCATTCAACGTCCAAGGTCAGCGCGTTGTACGCCGCAGATTAAAGAAGAGAGGAAGAGGAGGAAAGC